>BOPN01001267.1:203178-248178 GCA_017312705.2 Penaeus japonicus
TCCCCGCTACCCTTGCCCACAGCACCCGACCCTGCCCTACCCCCTGACCCGCCTGGCAGAAGGAACCCCATCTGTCGTTTCCGCTCGGCTGCTCGCGCCGCCCGGAACGACCCGCGAGACGACGACGCAGGCCTAGGTCCTCCTTTAACAATGCGACCTGTCCTTTGGGGCGCAAGTGGGCGCAGCGCCGCTCGCACTCTTGTGATGCGCTCTGCTCAAAATAAATCTCTAAAATACAAATGGAGGGAAAAGGCGACGAAGAAGGAAGATCAAAGTCGTGTACTTACGGCGCGTTCCTCGAGAAGGGCAGCGGCGCGGTCCTCAGGTCGCTCCCGCTTGTCCTCGGGTCGGCCGAGGTCAGGCTTGCTCAGGACGGAGAGCGGGTGGGTGGGGAGGCCCATCAGCGAGGCCGAGGACACGGCGGAGAGGAGGCCGGGCGGGGCTCCCGACGAGGGCGGGAGGCCGGGCATCCCCGCTAAGGACGGGTGCGGCGCCATCGGTAACGTCGGGGCGTGGGCGCCATGAGGAATGCCTGCTTGGGCGTGCATCTGTTGCTGTGAACACAACGTCAGTCAGTCAATCAAACACCTGATGAGAACGCCATTCGTAAAACTTAATCACGGGAAAAAACAAGACATTAGAGTATATGGACGGACTATCACAAAAGACCAAGACAAATCAGAAAGGGCCAGGAATAATCAATCAGATTTGGGAAGGGCGGAAAAAGACATGAAAGACGACGGAGGCTGCGCCGCCGAGGAAGCTCACTCACCCCGATGATCGCGTTCAATTCCGTCATGGTGACCTGCTTTGCTCTCTCCACCGCCGTGGCGACCTGCTGCTGATGCTGCACGGGGAGATAGAGATGGAAATGGATAATTAGATAAGTAAAAAGCGAAGTAAATAAGTAGTGTCACGAGTGTAATCAAGAACATAAGGCACTATAGACAGTATTCACCAGTGACTCTTTCACGTGACCGCGGTTCCACTCACCTCCTGGGACAAGAAAGGCAGGACCTGCGCAATGATGGCGTTGAGCCGCTTCGCGATCTCGGTCTGTCGGAAGGAAGAATTGGCGGTTATTAACAGAGACATCATCCTTGCAAATAAATAACTACAGAAAGGGGAAAAAAACAGGCACTCGTCCAACTCGAACAAACACACAGCAAGGATGGTCATTTGCACCACAAGACCCCTCCTCCCCCTCCCCGTTCCCTCCCCACTCCCCTTGTGCAATACATCATGTGTAAGTGCGATGATAAAGAGCGGGATGAAGATATATCTAAAGCTGACACTCCAGACCCCGACGGCCTGTCAACTCCCCCCCCCCTCTCCCCGACAACCCACCTCTACCCTCAACCCCTTCCACTCCACCGCCCTCTCCTCTCTCTTCTCCCCCACCCACTCCCCACTCCCTTCTCTTTCTTCTTCTTCTTCTCCTCCTCCTCCTCCTCTCCCTTCACTGTTATCAACTTTGGAGTGGGGTTCCCTCCCATCGCCCGCCCACCCTCCCTCCCTCTTATTACTTCTTCCACCTCCTCCGTCTTCATCGTCTGCTCTTCCAGAACTACCCCTTCCTCTCCCCTCTGCGTTTAATACTAGTTAACCCTTCCCTCCGCACCCCTCCCTCCCTCCCTCCCTCCCTCCCACCCAACACCAGAACTCAGCCCTCAAATTCCACAATTCTTGTCCTGCGTCCTTCGAGTGGTCCTCCTGCCATGTGGCACACAATCCCCACTTGCCTTGACCTTCCCCTCTCTTTCCTCCTTCCTTCTCTCCCGTCCCTCTCTCTCTCTCTCTTCAGTCCCTCCCCCCTCTCCCGTAACAAACCAACCACCTGCCACTCCAAATGAAGGTGTTCCTTCACAACACGCGGCCGACACAGCGCCGACGCCCGCCCAGGTGCGCACTTAAACATGCCACCCAACTACGATAAGGCCACACTCAGGGTACACACGCACACACACAAACACACATACAGAACCCCCTCCCTCCCTCCCTCCTCTCTCACACATATACAACCCTCCCTCTCCTTCCCTCCCTCCCTCCCTCCCTCTCTCTCTCTCACACACACACACCACCTGCACCCTAGCCCTGCCCGTTCACAGCCCACAGGTGACAGCTGGTGACCTGGGGGCGCTGTGGCACGGAAATCCATGTATGCATAATCATTACAGTCATTATCCACTCAGCGACGAATGCATGCACGTATACATACATACATACATACATACATACATACATACATACATACATACATACATACGTAGACATTTCTTCCCTTTACATACGCGAATACAAACATTAATCGCAGATGTATATCAGTCCATTGAGCTATATTGAATATAGATTACAAGAAACAAAAACACTCACCTGTTTGTGCATCTCGACGTTGAGGCCGTACGACATCTCGTAATACTGCAATAGAAAAAAAGACGAAATTTTAGCTTTATCCGGCATTAAATAAATACATAATAAAATACATATATAAAATGAAGGAGTGGAGGAAGGCGAGAGACCGGGAGGGAAATAGCAATATTGATAGACAGATAGATAAATAAATAGATAGATAGAGAAGTATACTCTAAACGACCTTAACCCCCCCCCCAGGGAAACAAACAAACAAAAAAATATATAAACAGAAAGATCCCAAGCTCACAATCTATTTCCTTAACACAAACACAAACACAAACACAAACACATAGACACACACAAGCACACATCATATATATATATATATATATATATATATATATATCCCCGGCTAATTCATTTCATCCCTCGCCTTTATTCCCCTTTGTTCCACTCTCTCGACCTTTCTACTGCTCTCAATTTCCATCCCATCTCATTCTACCCTTTCTCATTACTATTTTTCAGACATTTAATTCCTCAGTCTTCCCCCTCCCTTCCTCTCCTTCCCAATTATATAATTTTCTTTTCTTCTTTTCCGAGCAATTATTTCGCGTCTCCCCTTGTCATCCCTTCCCCCTCCCTCCTTCCCTGTCTTTTCTCCCCCCCCCCTTCTCTTTCATCCCTTCCGACCTTCCATGCTCATTTTTTTCCCTTTCTCTCTTCCTCCTAATTTTTATCCTTACTTTCCTTCTCCTTCATACTCTCCTCCTCTTCCTCCCTATCCCTCCTCTTTCTTCACCCTCTTCCCTCGGCCCCGTGCCTCGGATCCCGACCGGTGCCAATGGCATCGTTGGCCTCATTACCCAAAACAAACTTAATTAAGGCAGAGGCGGCTAGGGGCGGGGAGAGGGAAGGGGTGTGAGGGGACGGACAGAGGTAGGGAAGAGAAGAGAAGGGAAGGGAAGGGAAGGGAAGAAGGGAAGGGAAGAAGAGAAGGGAAGGGGAGGAAAGGGAAGGGAAGGAAAGGGAAGAAGAGAAGGAAGAGAAGGAAGAGAAGGAAGAGAAGGAAGAGAAGGGGAGGGGTAGAAGAGACGGCCATGAGTGGACGAAGGAGAGAAGAGGAATAACTGAGGAAGAACAGTGCAGGATACGGACGACGAAAGAGGAAGAAGAGACGCGAGGGAGGACAAGATTACAGAGAAGGGATAGGGAGGAGGGTGGAGTGGTAGAAGAGAGAATAATCAAAGTCAGCAAGCCGCTTACCATCTCCGCGCTGACAACAAAAGCTCCTCCTCCCTATACAGTGTCTCTTTCACTCACTCTCGCTCTCTTCTCTTCTCTTCTCTAAGCTTCCCTCGCCTCTTCCTTTCCATTTTCCGCCTCCTTGCTGCTCGCCCCTTCCTCGCTCTCCTCTTCTCCCTCTCCCTCATTTTTGCCGTCTTTCCCCTCTTCCTCTTTGATTATTCTTCCCTCTTCGTATTGTCCTCTCTTCCTCCTCATCACTTCCCTTTACGTATCCTCTTCAAATTTATCCTCATTCCCTTCCTCCTCCTCCTCGTTCTCCCCCCTTCCCTCCTCCTCTTCTCCGTTTCCTTTTGCTTAGTCTTTTGATAACTTTTTTATTCTCGCCTCCTCCCTTTTTCTATGGCGTATCATTCCCTTTTTTCTCATTCTCTTCTCTTTATCTCTTCCTTATCCCTCTCTCTCAGCTTTTCTTTCCCTTAATATCTTTTTCTTCTCATACTCTCCTCCTTCCCATATTCTTCTTTTTCTAATTACCCTTCTTCCTCCTGCTCCTCCTCCTCAGGCCAGACCAAAGCGCCGGCGACACCTAACATGGCGACATCATTTTGCTGTAAATTAATCCCATAATGACCACGATTAATTTTAAAAGCCTCCGCCTTCCCTCCCTTTCCCCCCTCCTTACCCCCTCCATCCACCCAACCACACCGTCCTCCTCCTCTTGCTCTCTCTCTCTCTCTCTCTCTCTCTCTCTCTCTCTCTCTCTCACACACACACACACACACACAGAGAGAGAGAGAGAGAGAGAGAGAGAGAGAGAGAGAGAGAGAGAGAGAGAGAGAGAGAGAGAGGCAGGGGGTAGGTGAAGGAGGAGGGGAGGGCGAGGGGGGAGCATGAAGCCTACCTAATCCGGCGGTTCATTGTGCGAAATGATTCCATCTCGAATCGACCTCCAAGCGAATTATATACACTCCCTCCCCATCCCTCTCTCTCCCCCCCTAACATTCTCCTCCCTTACTGCCCTCCCCCCCCTTCGACCTCTCCCCCCTCCGCCTCCTCTCCCCGCGCTCCATTCCATATACGGAGCAAATTACTTGTGTATTCCCTTACTCCTCCTACTCCTACTCCCGTCCCCTCCTCGCCCTCTCTTCTCCTCCTATCCCTTCCCATCATTTCCTTTCCCTCACTTCTCCTCAGTCTACTCTTATCGATTTCATCCTTCTATCTCTCTACTTCTCTGCCTCCTGCTTTTGTTTTTAAGTTTTCTTTTCTTGTTTTCCTCTTCAACTGCCTGCCTGTCTTGTACTTCAATTTCTCTCCTTCCCTCTCTCCTCCTCTTCCTCCTCCTCCTCCTCCTCCTCCTCCTCCTCTCTCTCTCTCTCTCTCTCTCTCTCTCTCTCTCTCTCTCTCTCTCTCTCTCTCTCTCTCTCTCTTCCCTCTCCTCCTCCTCTTCTCTCTCTTCCCTATCCTCCTCCTCTTCTCTCTCTTCCCTATCCTCCTCCTCCTCTCTCTCTTCCCTCTCCTCCTCCTCCTCTCTCTCTCTTCCCTCTCCTCCTCTCTCTCTCTTCCCTCTCCTCTCTCTCTTCCCTATCCTTCTCCTTCTCACTCTCTCCTCCTTCTCCCCTTCCGAGCGCGGCGCACAGATTAGGGTCCGCCATTGCCAATCCGGAGCTTCTAGCTGGCTAATCTCACGCTAGTATTATCTGCGCCCGAGAACAGACCGCGGAGTAATTAACAACGCACTACTCTCTCTCTCTCTCTCTCTCTCTCTCTCTCTCTCTCTCTCTCTCTCTCTCTCTCTCTCTCCCTCCCCCTTTCTCGTTCGACCTTGAAGAATCTGTTTTTAAGAAATGTCTTCTCAAAAGTGACTTTCTGCGTACTAATAATGACAATACATAGATATAAAATAAATAATAAAAAAATGTGACGAGAGTGGTTGCTATAGACCGGCAAGGGATGGGGATGAAGGGGTCAGAGGGGAGGAAGGGGGGAGACAAGGGTTAATAAAGAAAGGTAATCACTGCAGCAGTCTTAACCCTTCCCCCCTCCCCCCCTCCTCGTGGTAAGCCACACCTGAGTGATTAACAATTTTCAATAAAGGAATTCCTCCTGTTCATTTCTCCGAGTATCCAGGTGCTCTCTCTCTCTCTTTCTCTTTCTCTCTCTCTCTCTCTCTCCTAAAGGAATATAAGCCTCCCTAGCAAGCAAGAAAAAAACAAACAATATCATTAGTAATAGTAGTTATAATAATAGTAACTGGAAGTGGTAATAGTGGTGGTAGTAATGGTAGTAGTAGTAAAAGTAGTAATAGTAATAGTAATAGTAATAACAATAATAATAGTAGTAGTAGTAATAAATACAAAACTCATAACAACAACAACAACAACAACAACAAAAGCAAAGTTCCTCTCACCATAACGTAGTGTCTCTGCATCTCGGTCTTCTCGCTGGCCAACTTCTCGCACTCCAACTTCAACCTGTGCCACGGAAGAAAACGGAACCAGTTTAGTCCACGGAAAACAGACACAGACACAGACACAAACATACACGTTTGCAGACAGACAGACATACTTGTTTGTGTGTAAGTCTGTGCGTAAGAACAAAAAGAGTACACACAACTACATATACATATATATATATATATATATATATATATATATATATATATATATATATATATACATAAAACATAAACACACACATACTCCCGCGCAAATATGTACACAAATGCACGCACACACACACACATCTCATTTTTACTTCAAGAAATAAAAAGTAAAGGAAATACCTTAACAAGATCCAACAGAAAAAAACGATAAAAGGGGGAAATGGAAGGGGTGAGGAGAGGGAGGAGAGGGAGGAGAGGGAGGAGAGGGAGGAGAGGGAGGAGGAGGAGGAGGAGGAGGAGGAGGAGGAGGAGGAGGAGGAGGGGAGGAGGAGGAGGAAGAGGAGGAGGAGGAGGAGGAGGAGGAGGAGGAAGGGGAGGAGGAGGAATAATAGGGGAGGAGGAGGAGTAATAGGGGGAGAAGGAGAAGAAGAAGAAGAAGGAGGAGGAGGACCAGCAGCAGCAGTAACAAGAGTAGCAGCAGCAGCAGAAGAAAGATGGAGAGGAGAAGAAGGAAGAGAAAGAGGAGGAGGGAGGAGGAGAGAGGAGGAGGGCGGCGAGGGCGGACAAAGGAACAAACATTAAGAGCAGATTAACCGCAAATACACTCGAGCGAGACAATACTGCCGGCTCCGCGTAATCAATAAGTGAGGGTAACGAGAGGCAGAGGGGAGGAGGTGAGAGGTCACGAGGGGAGGAGAGGCACGACGAGAGGGAGAGGGAGAGGGTAGAAAGAAGGCAGAAAGAAGGGGAAGTAAAGAAAAAGAGAAAGAAGGCAGAAAGAAGGGGAACGAAAGAGAAAGAGAAAGAGAAGGAGGAGGGGAAAAACGAAGCAGAGAGAGAGAGAGAGAGAGAGAGAGAGAGAGAGAGAGAGAGAGAGAGAGAGAGAGAGAGAGAGAGAGAGAGAGAGAGAGAGAGAGAGAGAGAGAATATCCTCACAGACAAATGACTCAAATACAAAGTGAGCTGGATAAAGGAAGGGGGTGGGGGTAGGGGGGGAGGCGTAGAAGAGCGTGAGCGAAAAGGAACGAAAAACGAAAGATTATTTAATGAAAAGAAAAGAAAAACAAAAAAAACTCAGCTAAAAATGAGAAGGAAACAAAAAACAATGCAACCCACCAAAAGCAAAGAAACTAAAGAAAGAAAGAACGAAAAAAAAAATATATATACACAACCAAATATACCAGACTGAAAGCAAAGCAAAGCAAGCAAAGCAAAGCAAAGGCACTCCCCAAACAGCAGGCAAGCACCAAAGGCACCACTAGTGAGACAACAGGGAGACAGGGGAGGAGAGAGGAGAGAGGAGAGAGGAGGGGAAGAGGGGGATGAAGGGGAAGGGAGGATGGGAGGGAGGAGGGGGGGGGTGGGGGAGGGGGAGGGGGAAGCATAAAAAGACCAACATCCCGGCGCATGTCACGAGCGGCCCGAGTGGCTGACTGAATGATTGACGTGCGGACTGGGGATACCGGGATGAGGGGTGGGGCAGGGGTGGAGGGGGTTGGGGGGGGGGCACTTAGGTGGTGGTAGTGGTAAAAGAGGGAAAGACTGGAGGGAGGGGGGTGGGGGAGGAATGGAGGTGGTAAAATGGGGAGGGAAGGAGGGAAGGAGGGAGGGAGGGAGGGAGGGAAGGAGTGATGGGGGTGATAAAAGGGGGGGAAGGAACGGGAGGGTGGAAAGATGATGGGAGAAAGGGGGGGAGGGGGGGAAGGCTCTGCGTCAGACGAGGAGGAAGAGGGAGACAAAAAGAAGGGTAAGGACGAAGGGAGGGAATAGAAAGAAAATAAAAAATGAATAAAAACCAGACAAATATAATCACACAAGAGATTCATACATAGAAAGAGACAGGTGGAGAGGTAAAGAGAAAGAGGAAAAGCAAGAGGTGAGAAAATCCGTCGCTTAGTGTCCACGTGAGAGTAACAGGAAGAAGACATGGTCACAGTATCACCATCCACCCTTCCAATCCACCCCCCTCCCCCCTAAGCTTCCCCACCCCCTCCCCCTCCCCCTCCTCCAAGTCTTTACCTAACACCTGTGGCAACCTTGCGGACACTCCCCCTCTGCCTCCCCCTCCCCCCTCTCTCTAATCCTGTGCTGAGACACGACCAAGGAACTTAGAAAGGGGAGAAGACGAGGGGAAAAGGGGTAGAGGAGAGATAAAAAAAAGAGGAGACGAAGGGGGGGGAAGGAATGAAGACACAGGAAGGATTGAGAGGAGGAGGAGGAGGAGGAGGAGGAGGAGGAGGAGGAGGAGGTGGAGGAGGAGGGTGAGAGGTACGATACGATTAAAGTAGAGAAAAAAACGAAGGGTAGAGAAAACTAGATGAGAAAGAGATGATGAGAAAAAGGAGAGAGAGAGAAAAAAAAATAATAATACACACAACCGGGAGCGGAAAATCGTAAACAATAGGTCATCAACAAGATTACCCACCTCTCCCCCCCCCCCCCCCATTTCCATACATCATCTACCACGACACCTTGAGACAAAAGCCCCCTCTCCCCCCCCCCTTCAATGTGAAGCCTTAGGTAGCGGTAATAAGGCTTCCAAAACCTCCTCCCTTTCAACCCACCTCACTTTGACAATCATTTCTGTTGGCGAGAGGAGGTGTAGGAGGAGTAGGACGTGGAAAAGGAGGAGGAGGAGGAGGAGGAGGAGGAGGAAAATGGTGGAGGAGGAGGAGGAAGAAGAGGAGGAGGAGGAGGAGGAAAATGAGGAGAAGAAGAACAGAAGGAAGAGATGCAAAGGAGGGAACTGAAAATAACAGGAAACGACAAAACGGGCAACCTCATAAGACTTTAACTGTGCAGCCTTTAACGGAATCTTCAGCGAAAAGAAATTGAATCAGGAATTTTCTCTCTCTCTCTCTCTCTCTCTCTCTCTCTCTCTCTCTCTCTCTTCCTTTCCTCCTCTTCTTTCTTCTTCACTCCCTTTCTCTATTAATTCTTAAATCTCTCCTAATTCTCTCCTTTTCCCTCTCTCCCTACCTCTTTCTCTCTCTCCTTCCCTCCCTCCCTGCCTCTTTCTTTCGTTCCCTCTCTCCCTGCCTACTCCTCTCTTCTCCCCTCATTTCCTCCCTCTCTACCTGTCTCTCTCCCCTCTCTTTCTCCCTCTCCCTCTCCCCCCTTCGCTCCCTTTCCCTCTCGCGGGAACGGCAACTGATGATAATTTACGACAGAGCCTACATCCCCTTCATCTAATTAAGGTTACATCGATCGCGCTCTCTTATTCGCGTTTTCTCCCCCCCCCCCCCCATTCATCCTCCTCCTCCTCCTCCTCCTCGCATCGCCGAACCCCCCTCACCCCCTTCATCCTCCTCCTCCTCGCATCGCCGAACCCCCCTCCCCCTGCCTCCCTTATTCCCTCCTTCCTTTCACGTCATCCTTCCAAATTACCGTCATGCTCGCGCTTTCTTTCCCCCTTTACTTCTTCTTTTTTATTCTTCTTTCTCTTCGTCCTCGACATGCTTCTCCCTTTCCTGATACACACTCACAATTATATATATATATATATATATTTTGTTTTGTTTGTCTCTCTTTCACTTTCTCTTTCTCTCTCTCTTCCCTTGCCTTATTGACAATACCTGCAACAGGAGAGGGGAAGGGGAAAAGAAGGGGAAATATGAGAAGAGAAGACGGGAGAAGGACGGAGGTGAGGAGAGGAGAGGAAAGGAGAGGAGCGAAAGGAGGAAGGGAAGGGGAGGGGAGAGAGATAGAAAGAGGGGGAGAAGAGTTAAAAACGAAATTTCATTAGAGGAACGAGAGTAAACATCTAGGCCTATCAGCTCAAAGGGGCCTAACCCTACGGGGGTGGGGGGGGGAAGAAACTTGAATCCGATTTAAACACGGAAATAAAAT
This sequence comes from Penaeus japonicus, assembly GCA_017312705.2. NCBI lineage: Eukaryota > Metazoa > Arthropoda > Malacostraca > Decapoda > Penaeidae > Penaeus > Penaeus japonicus. Next base: position 213,230 of record BOPN01001267.1, read on the forward strand.
TACCCTCCATTCGTAAATCCAGAGCAAACTAAACAAAAAAGTATAAGACACGAGGGCCGAAAATACCAACAACCAACAATAATAATATTAATAATGATAACAAAAATAAAACTAAGAATCAAAAAGTCAAAAGACCAACACCGACATTATAAAACGCGAAATGCCTTTCAATGCCGACCTTTTCATATCTTTCTCATTCTCCCCAAAGCTCCCCCTTCCCACTTCCCCCTCCCTCATCCCCCACCCCTCCCCACCCGACACGTGGAATTCGCCTGCCAGTCTAAAAGCCTTTCTTGAAACCTCTCCTTAAAAGCCCTCTCCCCCCACCCCACCCCACCCCACACCACCCCACCCCACCCCACCCCACTCACCCACCAACCAACCTAACCCTTCAACGGTGGCGTAGGGATAATTTTTTCTTCTATTTTTGCCTTAAATGATTATGACGGGAATATACTGTCAATGAATACTCTGACTTACAAAATTACAAAAGGATAGAAAATAGAAAATATAATTACGATAACCTTCAAAGATATAAAATTACCTCCATATACGTACTCTTCCCTACACAGAACCTAATATAAATAAGTCAATAAGTATAGAATACCTATCTGTCTATCTGTATCTATCTATTCAGCTGCCGGTATCCTTTACCAGTCCGTTATGGCCGTATCTAGTCACTTAGGGTGAGAGAGAAAAAGAGAGAGAAAGAGAGAGAAAGAGAGAGAAAGAGAGAGAGAGAGAAAGAGAGAAAAAAAGAGAAAGAGAAAGAGAGAGAATGTATGGCACAAAAGTGAGAAAGAAGGGGATAGTGAGAAAGGGGAAGAGGGGAAAAAAGGAGAAAGGGAGAGACAGAGGGAGAGAGAGAGAGAGAGTAAGCAGTAAAGAAGTAGTTAGAAGATAGGGAAAGAAAGAAAGGCGGAGACAGAAATATGGAGTGGGCGGGGAGAGTGAGGAAGGCAGAGAGGAGGCAGAGAGAAGAGAGGAGAAGAGAGGAAGGCGAGCCGAGGCCGTAACTTGGGCATTATTTGTAAGTAATCAGATTAAAGTGCCGCGCTCCCCTTCCCCCTCCCCCTCCTCCTCCCTACCCCTCTACCACTGACGATCCCCGCCTGGAAACCAGAGGGAAAGAGAGGAAGATGGGGAGGAAATAAAAGATGCGTGGCGCTAAGCAAGACATGTCTGAGCGAGATGAGGAGATAAGAGAGATAACAAGAGATAAGAAAGATAAGAAAGAAAAAAAGAAAGAAAAGAAGAAAGAAAGAAAAAAGAGAAAGACAGAAAGACACACGCAGATACATATATACACACATACAAACATACAAACAAACATACAAACAAACAAACATACATACATACATACATACATACATACATACAAACATACATACATAGACACATACATACATACATAGACACACATACAAACATACATACATAGACACATACATACATACATAGACACACATACATACATACATACATACATACACACACACAAAATCCTCGCTACTCACGCATGGTACTGTGACTGCAGGAAGTTGAACTCCTCCTTGATTCTGTCGCAGGTCTCGGCGATGGTGAACTTGAGCTGACCCGGAGCCGCGGGGGCCGGCGGGCCCTGGAAAGAGAGAAAGCAAAATTAGCAAAAAATGAGAAAAGAACAAAACAAAAACAAAAACAAAAAAAGAAAGATAAAAGAATTAAAAGAGTATCAATTGAATTAGTGGGCGAGAGTTATGGCGCAAGGGACACCCGGCAGCTTGAACCACGGCCACAAAATACATGTATATAATAAAAGGCGTGGTACTGTAACACCGACGTACACATCGGCGTAAACGTACATAACTGTAGAAGTTCAAACATTTTTTTGCAAATGTTCAAACCCCAGGAAAAAAAAACACAAAGTAGATAAATAAACGAAATAGACAAAAAAGAAAAGAGAGAGAGAGAGAGAGAGAGAGAGAGAGAGAGAGAGAGAGAGAGAGAGAGAGAGAGAGAGAGAGAGAGAGAGAGAGAGAGAGAGAGAGAGAGAGAGAGAGAGAGAGAGAGAGAGATCATTACTGCCGTCTTCGATTCACCCTTAGATTGTTAACCCCCCCCCCCCCATCCCTCCGTCCCCTTAATCCCCCTCGGCCCCCCTTCCCCCGGCATCTTATACCTTCTTGCACACACCACATCAGTGTCACGCTGATGGGGCTGCCACAATCTCAACCGCGCGCCAACTCGTCTTGCTTACTCCTATCCCCTTAAACCTCATGCCTTCCCTTCTTCCCCTCTTCCCTCTCTCTCCCCATCCCTTCTCCTACCCTCTTCCTACTCCTTCCCTTCCCCTCTCCCCACTCCCTCTCTTCCCCTCTCCTACCCTCTTCCCGTTCCCTCTACTTACACCTTGGCTAATAAACTAACAGGAATGAAGATTCCATGGGGGGGGGGCGGGGTAAAGGTGGACTGAGAGTGGGGGTGGGGGTGGGCGAAGGAAGGGAAGAGAGTGGGGGGAAGGGGGAGGATAGACAAAGGGGTAAGAGGGAAGGGGAAAATGAAAATGGGAATGGAAAAAGGAAAGGAAGGGAACGGAAGAAAGGGAGAAAGTGAGAGAGAGGGACAGAGAGCGGATATACACAAGAGAAAATACGAGGTTGAGAAAAAAAGTAAACGGGGGGAAAAATTCACCACTTTGTGCAAGTGGAGAGGAGAGGAGAGGGGAGGAGAGGAGGGGAAGGAGGATCTAACAGCTGGCACATCGAGGAGTAGAGGGAGGAGGAAAGGGGAAAGATAAATAAGAAATAAAAAAAGAGGAAGCGGCCAGCTGGCAGAGATTCCTCCACCTCTCGCCGCATAATTAGTGGTGGCGAGAGGGAGCATGAGGCAACGGGAGGCATGTGGACGGAAATAAAAGAGAGAGAGGGGGGGGAAAGAAAAAAGAAAATATGAGAGAGAGAGAGAGAAATCAAAAGAAGAACGAGAGAGGAGAGAGGAGAGAGGAGAGGAGAGGAGAGGAGGGAAGGGGAGAGGAGAGAAAAGAAGAGAAGAGAGGAAAAAAAACAGATAAAGAGAGCAAGAGGATATTGTTAAAATTAGAAAGAGGAGGGGAGAGATGGGGACGTGAGATAAAAGACAGCGTAAGCTTTGGGATTTACCGAAAAAAAAAATGTTTATCTAAAATTACACATATCGAAATACCGGAAGGGGAGGCAACATAAAAAAAAGTGAAACATAAACAACATAACAACAAAAACAAAAGAAAGCTGTGCACACACACAAAAAAAAAACATACGAAAAAATAGACTCAAAGAATGAAGAGCTCCCAGACAAAGCGAGTCCGAGGAAGAAACACACACACACAAATATACAAACACAAAGCGAAGCCAAAGAAAAAAGAAAGAAAAAAAAAAGAAAGGGAAAGAACAGAAAGGAAACACGGATAAGAATTACTAAAGAGCGAGCGAGTGAGCGAGCGAAAGAGCAAGATTCCCTTGCCACCATCGCCACCAACCACTACCACTACCATCACCATCACCATCACCATAACCATCATCATTATCGGAAGTGAAACGGGTAGCCGAAGGATGTGAACCCCCCTCCCCCTCCCCTACATCCCCCCCTTCTCCTTTCCTATAGCAGCCCTCCCGTCTCCCTCCTTATACTTTAATCCCCCTTCTCCTTTATCCATTACTCTCCCTCTCCCCCCTTCTCCTCTATCCCCTATCCCGACAGCGTGCAGGGGACACGGGGGGGGGGAGAGAGAGAGAGCGAGAGAGAGAGAGAGAGAGAGAGAGAGAGAGAGAGAGAGAGAGAGAGAGAGAGAGAGAGAGAGAGAGAGAGAGAGAGAGCGAGAGAGAGAGAAGACCCGATATCCCGGCCGAACAAGCATTTACAAGCCATTAGACCCCTAATTACTGTCCGACTACAACAACACCGGGGAGATTTATCGGCCGCGGCTCACTCTCGTCTCTCATCCCTTAATTAACACCGCGTATTTCGTGTAGGACAAGCATGCAAGCAAGCGAGCGCAACCCATTCAACATGGAGACAAGCACATGGCTCTCGCGCGGCGGAGGCGGCGACAACAATACGTGAGGGAGGTTGGAGGGGGGGAAAGAAGGGGGGGGGAGGGGAAGAGAAGGGGGAAGATAAGAGGGTGGGTGGGTGGGTGAATGAATGAATGAATGAATGAATGAATGAATGAGTGAGTGAGGGGGCGAGGGAGAGTGAGAGTCAGCATTAAGGAGGAGGAGAGAACGGGAGGGGGAGTGATAGGGGGAGGGGGTTGACGAAAGATTCACGTGCCAACGCGCCAAGAACCTGCAAATCACTCCCAAGATTAATTCGACAACTTCCGAGCCAGAAAAGGCGGCGAGAGGAGAGGGGAGAGGGGAGAGGGGAGAGGGGAGAGAAGAGAGAAGAGAGAGGAGAGGAATGAGAGGATAGGAAAAGAGAGAGGCAACCGACCAAGGCAAACAAAACAGCTTGGTGTCAAAAGAAAAAGAAAAAAAAGAAAAAGAAAAAAGAAAGAACTTCTTGTTTAAAAAACGTCTTGCTCCAACACTCGCGACGCCTTGCTAGCCGCCACACCGCTGCTTGTCCAGACAGATTATGACCGCGCCCGGCGAGCGTCCAGGGGAGGGGGTGGGGGGGGGGGGGGGTAGGGGGGGCAGGGCCGGGAAAGGAGAGCAACAAATAAACAAATTAATGCACGCACACTTTATAAGACCCGAGAGGATCCTTGGCGCCCTGGCTGCTCCTAATAACAACACCACTTCCTTCTTGAGATCCTCCATCACCTCCTTTCTCTTCCTCTCTCACTCTCTCTCTCTCTCTCTCTTTCTCCTCCTCCAAATACCTCCCACACACCCCCCCCTTACCCCCCCCCTGCACGCTATCTCTCCCCCCGATCGGCACTTCCCAATCGGCTCAAAACAAGACATGCGGCCGCAACAAGCAGGTTTTATTCTTTTAACACGTAATATACGCGCTTGTAAAAAGATGCGACGAGGAGACCCGACTGACTCCTCCTCCCCCTCCCCCTCCCCCTCTCCCCTTCCCCCTCCCCCCCCCACCATTCCTGCTTTAGGAAGACAAACAAGCAAGTCTGCCACTGGGAGAGCACGTGGGGAGGGTATGGGGGTGGCATTGGATAGGAGGAGGAGGAGGAGGAGGAGGAGGAGGAGGAGGAGGAGGAGGAGGAGGAGGAGGAGGTGGGAGATAGAGGAGGTGAAGGTGAAGAGGATGAGATAGCGGAGGAGGAGGACGGTGCAAATTCACAAAAGACACACAACTTAAAATATAAACACTATCGGTGTCACTCCCCCCCCCACCCCCGAGTTACTTAGAATCTGGCGGAACAAATAAAACCGGCGCCCACGCGGCCATCCCACCCACGTCCCTCAGGAAACAAGAACGGGCAATAAAACCCCTTTCTACGCCAATCCCGTCCGTGCCCGCCCTTGCAACAGAAGAAAATATACTTGCAAACCCTTTTTGGTTTTCCCTCTTTTTTTTTACAAATGCTCTCCACTATTGTCCTATCCCCTACTCCATTCTCCCAGTCTTTCTGTCTGTCTGTCTCTCCCTTCCTCGTAATGACCTGATATCACGTCAATTACCCTCCATATTGCACGCGGCTGCTAATAACCCTCCGTTACGACAGATTAACCGCACCATCACGTCGCTGCCCCTCCCTCTCCCCACCCCAGCCCCATCCCTACCCCGGGCGAGGGATCAACGCCGGTAGCCCGGAATCGGACCGCACAAGCAAGCAACTGCAAGAGACACGCACGCAGTGGATGGGGAGAGGGAGAGGACAGAGGTGGAGGGTCTAAGGAGGTTGGGGGTTCAGGGTGACATATAAAAGGTTTGTTGAGAAAATAAGATAATGAAATAGAGAAAGAGAGATAGATAGAGATAGAGAGATAGAGAGAGAATCCGTGTAAGTATGCTAATCCCACTCATCACTTAACGCCCTTTTTCCCTCCCTCCGGTTGGAAGAAAAACAGAAACTGAGGAACGGAGGGAAATAGAAAGACAAGAGGACGTCAGAGAAAGAGAAAAAAAGAGAAAAGATATAAAGAGAAGAGAAGAGAAGAGAAGAGAAGAGAAGAGAAGAGAAGAGAGAAGAGAAAAGAGAGAAAGATAAAGAGAGAGAAAGATAAAGAGAAGAGAAAGGCAGGCCTAAAAGGGAAAGGAGGGCGAGAACAAGAACAACCCCTATCTCTGTCGAAGGTGTAATTGTCTTCACATTTACGAGCTCACCTGCCACATACCACGACCCGATACCTGTGCAAACAACTACACGAAGACACACACAAAAAGAAGCGCCGCCGCCCCAGTAACCACACCAGATGTTTGCGGGGCCTCCCATCTTAATTAGCATACGCCGGGATCCATCGGCCGGACGGGGAAGAGAGAGAGAGAGAGAGAGAGAGAGAGAGAGAGAGAGAGAGAGAGAGAGAGAGAGAGAGAGAGAGAGAGAGAGAGAGAGAGAGAGAGAGAGAGAGAGAGAGAGAGAGAGAGAGAGAGAGAGAGAGAGAGAGAGAGAGAGAGAAGGAGAGAGAGAAAGAGAGAGAAGGAGAGAGAGAGAGAGAGAGAGAGAGAGAGAGAGAGAGAGAGAGAGAGAGAGAGAGAGAGAGAGAGAGAGAGAGAGAGAGAGAGAGAGAGAGATGGCTTTTAATTGTCCTCGCTGCTTCCGTCAAGAAACGGACGAGAAAACTCACGTTAAAGACTCCAGATTTTTATAAACAAACAAAAATCAATATAACAACTGCCATCAAGGAAATAAAACGCACACTATAAGCAAGCAAGCAAGCAAGCAAGCAAGCTGGAACTAGCTCCGCACTGAATGGGGAGCGGGGGAGATGAGGGGGAGATGAGGGGACAGGAGGGGAGGGAGGGAGGGAGGGGGGGTCTAACGAAAGCCCGGGATCCGCCTCATCCTCGCTCGCCCCCCATGAATATTAATGAGGAGGACACGAGCCCAGACACAAATAACAAGCGGCGGGTTAAGGAGGCCGAGAGAGGCATCCGGATGGCGGCGGTGACATGGGGGGGGAGAGGGAGGAGGGGAGAGGCAGGTGGGGAAGGCGAGGGGAGAGGGATGAGGGGAAGTGGGAGGGGAGAGGAAGGAGAGAGGAAGAACGGGAAGTGGGAGGGGAGTGGGAGGGGAGTGGGAGGAGGAGAAGAGGGAGAGGGAGAGGAAGTGGGATGGATGGTAGCGGGAGGAGAAGAGGGTAGAGGGGAGGGGAGGGGAGGGGAGGGGAGGGTAGAAGGGAGGGGAGAAGAGGGTAGAAGGGAGGGGAGGGGAGGGGAGGGGAAGAGAGGGGAGGGAGGAACGTCAGATTGACAACAAGGCGGTCCCAATATGGACGTCGCTCCATTACTGACTGACGACATCGTGACTGGCGGATGCGCTGGCTGGGTGGCTGACTGACTATATCATTGAATGAATGAATAGTTTGGAGAGAGAGAGAGAGAGAGAGAGAGAGAGAGGGAGAGGGAGAGGGAGAGGGAGGAGGGAGAGGGGGAGGAAGAGGGAGAGGGAGAAGGGGAGGAAGAGGGAGAGGGAGAAGGGGAGGGAGAAGGGGAAGGAGGAGGAGGAGAAGAAGAGAGAAATTGAATTACAGATCAAGAGCAAATCCCCGGCTGATGATAACGCCAGCGTACAATCCCAGCCATTAGGGAGATAAAACCCAAGGATGCGCGCCAGCTGTCCACCAGCCTCGGAAGCCAGTGTCGACACGCGCAAAACCCCAGCTGTGGACGCCCCTCTCTCTCTCTCTCTCTCTCTCTCTCTCTCTCTCTCTCTCTCTCTCTCTCTCTCTCTCTCTCTCTCTCTCTCTCTCTTTCAAACAGACAAACACACACGGAGGAACGGAGGGGAGAGCAGAAAGAGAGAGAGAGTAAAAAAGAGAAAGAGAGTGAAAGAGAGAGGCACAGAATACAAGAGAGAGAGAGAGAGAGAGAGAGAGAGAGAGAGAGAGAGAGAGAGAGAGAGAGAGAGAGAGAGAGAGAGAGAGAGAGAGAGAGAGAGAGAGAGAGAGAGAAAGAGAGAGAGAGAGAGAGAAAGAGAGATAGAGAGAGAAAGAAAAACAAAGAGAAATAAAAAGAAAGAGAAAACGAAGGCGGACGAGAGAAAGAGGGAACGCGAGAGAGGGTCCAGCGAACCACCTGCCTTACATCTTACTCAACCAGCTTTTATGTCTTCATTACTTTGCTTCCCGTCCGCCCCGTCAGCCAGATGGTCGCACCGGACATTGCGACCTCTTAGGCCAATCGCTCCCTCTTTTCTTCCCTTCTAATCTGATCGCCCCTTTCTTTTTTTCTTTTTTCTTCCTCCCCTTCGCCCCCCTCTCCTCATCCTCCTCCCCACTCCTCCCTCCTCAATAGACGGTCCGTGACTTCCTGCCAAAACAAATTTACACGTGCAGTCGTTGTGCTATTTTCAGGTGTCCTCTCTCTCTCTCTCTCTCTCTCTCTCTCTCTCTCTCTCTCTCTCTCTCTCTCTCTCGCTCACTTCTCTCTTTCTCTCTCTCTCATACACACATTTCCTCCTTACTTTGCTTGCTAAAATAAAAATGGCGGGGGGACTGAAAAACAATTGTAATAAAAAACGACAAAAAATAAATAAAATAAAATAAAAAGAGGAATGTCCCTTTCATCCTGCATGTGGCCTAGAGTCTCGAGCACATGTCCGCGGGGAACCTTGGCCGAAAGCAGGCCAGGGTTGCCGCGACGTGACGCACACGCAGAGTATTGCATTAGGTCAAGGAGGGAGGGGAGGGAGGGGGAGGGGGGGGGAGAGGGGGAGAGGGGAGGGATGGGAGAGGGTAGGGAGGGGAGAGGGGAGGGATGGGAGAGAGGGCTGAAGGGGGAAGGAGAGTGGATAGGGGAGGATGGAAAGGAGGATCCAGAGAAAAGGGGATGGGGAAGAGGAGGGTGAAAGGCTTGGATGAAATGTGGGAAGACCGAGGAGGGAAAAGGAAAAAGAGATAGATAGAAAGAAGGAAGGAAGGAGAAATACAGAAAATAAAATAAACAACGAATGAAAGGAGGGAAAAAACAGGGAAAGATAGGAGGGGAGGTCCGATAACAAGAGGCGACGTCCGGTTACACACACAAACAGCGAGAATGCACCTCGGTCCGGAAGTTATATGAGAGTGGGGAGAGGGGAGACGGGTTGGGGGAAGAGAGGGGAGGGGGAGGAAAGGAGAGGGGTAAGGAGAGGAGGAAGAATGGGTTGGGGATGGGAATGGAAGGGAATGGAAGGGAAGGGAATGGAATGGAATGGAATGGAAGGGAAGGGAAGGGGAGGGAAGGGGAGGGATTGGCCGCACGTGCAAGTGAGGATGGGCAACAGACAGGGGGATGGAGGGGATGGGGGAAAAGGGGAAAGGAGGGTAAGCAGGGTAGAGAAAGGAGCGGAAGAGGATCCCACCTGGCGTCCAAGCGAGGGGAGGCAGGGGAAGGGGGAGACGGTGGCTGAGGGGGGTCGGCACAGCTGTCACTTGGCTGGTAACTGTCGATGACAAGCCCGATGACGGCGTTGTGCGCGCGGCCAACAAGACCGGCGACGCTGACTTTTGCCTTCGCCTTCTTGTCCTCCTCCCCTCTCCTTTCCTCTCTTTTCTTTCCCTCTCCTCTTTTTTTCTCCCCCTCTCCTCTTCCCCTATCACCTCCTACCCTCCTACACATACTTGCTAACCCAACAATCCAACGGAGTATGTATCACAGAATGTCTAGCAGGAGGTTGGGTGGGAGAGGGAGGAGTGGGAAGGAGGTATGCAGGGAAGGGAGGAAGGGAGGGAAGGAGGGAGGGAGGAAGGGAGAGACTCGTCTTTAACTTCAATCACTGCAATCGCATGCCTTCGCCGTCAGCCCCAACCACCGGCGCCGGAGACTACACCCGTTATCAACTTGTCTTTAATGATACGTCTTTCCACGGAAGAGAAGCCCCCTCCCCCCCTCCCCTCTTCAAACCCCAATCTCTAGTGGTTTCACATCCCCCCCCGCCACCACACTCCCTCCGACCACCATCGCCGTTAAGTCGGTTTACCTCCCCTTCCTCACTTCCTTCTGTTTACCTCCCCTTCCTCACTTCCTCTTCTCTCCCCTCTCCCCTCTCCCTTCTCCCCTCTCCCCCTCCCACGCCCCCGCCCCTTCCCGAAGCAGCCTAACAACGCATTCAGCGGCACGAGTACCGACACCGGCGTGGAATCGAGACGGAATGCGTCGCCGAGACTGCATGTCGATGAGGTGACGTACACAGAGGGTAATTAAGCAGCTGCCAATGTGATATATGACCCGTGTCGCTCGGCCGCTCGGACCGGTCGGTGTCTGCCTGTCACAAGACTGTCAGGAGCGGACACCGACGGTCGTTTACGGGGTGTCAAGTTACAATGTGAGAGATGGGTGGGGGTGGCGGTGGGGGTGGGGGGACAGAGGAGAGGCAATATGTATCATAATAGTGTTGCATCATAATTTGGAAGTTGCAGTCCGCGTATCGAGCATAAATGGGGTACCATAGATTACATACGTTCGAACGCGTTGTTACAGCACAAAAAATGTACATTCTTTTTCTATCGATCTTTCTTTTTTCCCTACCTATCTCTGTGCAAGGCTATCACCTCTCACCTCTCCCACCGTGCCCTCTGTCCAAACTTCACCTACTGGAAAGGAACAATGTATATTTATTTTTCTCACGCTCAGCGCTCCTTCTCGAGTCAACCTCCCTCCCTTGACAACCACTAAACCGCCCAACGCAATCCTTATGGGAAACAAAAAGAAGAAAAAAAGATAACTTCCATCCTCCTTCAACCACACCGAACCCACCCACCCACCCTCCCACCCCTCCGAGCCCCCTCCACCCCGCCGCCTATTTACCTCGAACATGTGTGCGTCTTCTTGATAATCGCATTAGTATGCAACGGGTGTCATTACGTATGCATGTGTGATGGGCCGGTGCCACACGCCCATAATACATGCATAGCGACAGACATGGTTACCCACGCGAGCCTCACACCTGGCAGCAACAGCCTCGGGCCAATCGCATTGGGATTCCTTCACTACTACTTTTTATCGCTTTGGTGGAAGCAGTTAAGTTTCTCTTGCAAGATCAACCGTCTCGTTGACAAGCGCAACCGGGGAGCGACCGCACGCGCAAGATAAAAGCGCAACACGGGCCTCCAAATTGGCATTAAACAAGAAATGACACGCTATAAATCTGTCTCCCTCAGCGACAGCCTTCTGTCAGTGCTGAGGGAGAGATCCATCATCATCACCATCATCATCACCAGGCATGTAAGAGCTCATCACGCAGATGGTCGCACCTGATGAATATATTTCTCACTCGATGCAAAATCTCACACTATTTTCGACGGTCCAATCTTCAATGGAGACGGGCTGGGGGGATGGGAGGGGGAGGGATTACGCAAGGGAGGGGAGAAGAGTGATGAAAGGGGAAAAGGGATAGAGTGGGGGAGACGAGGAGGGGAGGGAAACCAGAAGAGGAAACGAGGGGGGTAGAGGGAGAGAGGGAGAGGGAGGGAGGGAGAAAGAGGGCGAGAGAGGAGAGAGGAGAGAGGAGAGAGAGAGAGAGGAGAGAGAGAGAGAGAGGAGAGAGAGAGAGAGAGAGAGAGAGAGAGAGAGAGAGAGAGAGAGAGAGAGAGAGAGAGAGAGAGAGAGAGAGAGAGAGAAAGAGAGAGAGAGAGAGAGAGAGAGAGAGAGAGAGAGAGAGAGAGAGAGAGAGAGAGAGAGAGAGAGAGAGAGAGAGAGAGAGAGAGAGAGAGAGAGAGAGAGAGAGAGAGAGAGAGAGAGAGAGAGAGAGGGAGAGAAAGAAGGCAAACTGTGGTTGGTAGGAAAGCGGGGAGAAGAGATACACTCGAGGCCCCTCAAAATCTCATTCGTGTTTACATCAAAACGTCAAAAGGAAAGTGGTGGCTGCCATCAGCTGACAAGCAGTGTGTATCAACCCACCCCCTCCATTCAGCCACCCACACCTCATGGGCCAGGTGAACACGCCACAATGATTAGAGGGCGAGCTCTGAAAGAACGCGGGCGCAGGCACACGCTGACATGCGCTTCATTCGAGAAATTGTGATTGAGAGTTAGACAGACAGACAGATAGATAGACTGATAAGTATAAGACGCACAGCCAGCTACTGTACCTCCCGCACCATATGCTGTCCCTCTTTGTCTCATCTTCCATCCTTATGCGCTCGCTCACTCACTCACTCCCCTCCCCCTCCCCCTCCCCTCTCGATGTCTCCCCCCTCCCCAAACGCTGCCTACCGTCGGACACCCGCTCGCGTAAGAGCAGCCGGCCCGTACAAGGGAGCGTTAAATAATCGAGCCAGCCATTCTTATCAAGTGACCACCCCCACCCCCACCACGCCCTCCTCCTCCTCCTCCTCCTCCTCCTCCTCCCCCCCAACCCCCTACGCTGAGAGCGAAGACTGAGGAGGGCGCACGCGGTGGCCCAGGCAGCGGCACTACAAAGACCAATTAACGCGTCCACACCTGAGCACCTCCGCTACCTACCCACCCACCCCTCACTCCCTCCCTCCCTCGCACCGCTTCATAAAAGGTGTCGCCCTCCTGTCCCCCCTCCCCCACTCTCCTTCCCCCTCCAGACCCAAGCCCGGGTCATCCCACCCCTCCCGAAACCCCCCACCCCCTTCCCCTACCTGTATAGCCCCCCGCCGCGCTCATTATGTCCCCGTCGCGTCGCCTACACGTGCACACTCCTCACGCGTCCCCGAGGCCACGTATCACGGCGCTAAGTGGCCGGGTAACGTGTACACCCCCCCCCCCCCTCCCCCTCCCCCTCCCCCCACATACACACGGACCGTCCGCGCTGGCCAATTTCGCGCTGGCCGTTTCGCGCTGCCGTCGCCGATGACAGACCTCGGAGCAAGTGTTTTTCCGACCGAGTCCATCCTTTCGCTTTTCTCTGTTTATAGATCTTATTTTCCCTCATTCCTCACTCTTACAACCACTCTCTCTTCCTCGTTAAGGATAGACATCAATCGCATTTCTCCCTCTCCCCCTTCTCACTCTGTATTTCTTCTTTCCTTCGTTCTTGTTCTCGTTCTCGTTCTCCCCCCTCCCTCCCTCTCCCTCTCCCTCTCCCTCTCCCTCTCCCTCTCCCTCTCCCTCTCCCTTTCTTTCTCTCTCTTTCTTTCTTTCTTTCTTTCTTTCTTTCTTTCTTTCTCTCTCTCTCTCTCCCTCTCTCTCTCTCTTCCCCTCCCCCCTTCTTCCATAACAAAATTTAATCACAAATACTCGGAAAAAAACGCCCCCCCCCTAATATCTGCCACTGCCTCATATAAGGATCCCCGAGGGGGAGAGGCGTCAGAAGCGAAGACGAGAAGGCTGTCCTCCACCACCCCCTCCCCCACCCCCACCCCCCCCCCCCTCTCCCTCCCCCTCATTCCCCCCTTCCTTGCAACCCCAATCAACCCTTCCCTCTGGCCCCCAACCCTAGCCTACCCTAGCCTAGTCCCAGTCCCAGCCCCCTCCCTCCCTCCCTCCCTCCCTCTGGCCCCCACCATGCCCTAAGCCCCACGCCCTCGTCTGGCTGACAGGCGGCGGTCCGGTGGCGCCTCCGCAGACAGATTGATCGCCGGGGGTCATCAACTTTATTCGCGACCCCGACGGTATGATTCGACTCCTAACAAGGTGAGTGAGGCGCGCCCACAGCCCCGAAGCCGCCCTTCACGCCCAATTCTGCAAAGAGATACACCCGGCAACAAAGACACACACACACGCGCCTATCTTATGCCGCACGGGAGTTAGAGACACACACACACACACACTCAATCATTATCCTGACATGACCCAACACTCCTTCAGGTCCCAAAAATTCCTTGGGCCTCTTTTAAACATTAACAGTCAACTCCACCTATTCCCCTGGCCCCCCTAGCCCCCTCCCTCCTCTACCCCCCCCCCCCCTCCCCTCCGATCCTTAGGGACGACGAGAGCAAAGCCAAAGAAAAAGAGCGAATGGATGTATGGACAAACGGATAAAGAGGGTACGGGAGAGGAAAAGAGGGCCGTGAGCAGGGGAAGGGGAAAGGAGGAGGGGAGAAGGGCGCCCGACTCAAACAAGAGGGCGTCTCTTCTCCCACTTCCTCTCCAGATTAAAAGCCTCTTGAAAACCGACCTTGAGAGACTTCAAGGGATGGAGGGAGGGGGGGAGGGGGAGGGGGGGAAGGGGGAGGGAAGGGGAGGGAAGAGGAGGGGAGGGGAAGGGTAATGGGGAGGAGAGGGAAGGGGAGAAAGAAACTGCGCAAACAAATAATTTTCGTTTTACAAGGGCGAGAAAAATAATCGTTCCCTGTGCTATCAACAAGTTTTATGATAACGACCGCGCGGCGAAAGACGAAAAATGAAGGAATGAGAGGCTTGCAAGGAGGGAGGGAAGGAGGGGAAAGGAGGGTAGAGAGGAGAGGGAAAGTGTGGTTGAAAAGGTAGAGACAAAATGAGGGGAACGAGGAAGGGTTGGGAGGAAAAAGTAAAAAAACAAGAGTTAGAGATGGAGATACAAAAAGAAAGAAAGAAAGAAAGAGAGAGAGAGATAGAGAGGGAAGGGGAGGGAGAATATAAAGGAGAGAGGAGAGGGAGGAGATATAGAAGATAGAGATAAAGATAGAGAGAGAGAGAAATCGAGAACACTTACAGAACAGAGCTCTCCCGGGCCAGAACAAGAACGGATCTGTGTGGCCACCCCATCCTCGGCCTGGACACCCACTACCCCCACCCCCACCCCCCCTGCGCCTGGGCCAGCTCAGCATCAACATCGCCTCTCGCCTCCCTCCCAGGAATAGACACCAGCCCTCCTACTTCAGACCCTATTCTTGTTTGAAATGCACAGATGTACGGGCCGCCTAACTGTACACATTCACAAACCCGACATCATCGCATCAAAGGCATACAGACACACTATCATTACACATGAATACATACTGTTCACACATGCTCGGAGGGAGAGAGAAGGGAGAAGGGGCTAAGGAGAGGAGGAGGAAGATGAGGAGGACGAAGATGAGGAGGAAGAAAATCTGAAGAGAAAGAGGAAGAGGAGGCGGCGGAGGAGAATGAAGGGGAATCGGAAGAGAGGGGGGGAAGAAGGGGGAGGAAAATGAAGAGACGGAGGAGAAGATGAAAAAGAAGGAGAAGAAAGAGAAATATGAGGAAGATAAGGAGAAGGGAGAGGAGGAGGGGGCTGGGTATAGGAGCAAGCGAGCAATAAATCAGCGTAATAGAGCTGGCCAAACAAACAAGCGGAGCCTCTCGGGGGGGCGACTAAACAGGGCCTTCAAGAGGAACGAGAGACACACAATAGCTCATCCTCTATCGTTTCATTTGTTCATCGCGCTCAAACAACAAATGCCCCTCGCCACGTCAACCATAATTCTGATATCGCGTTTCGTGACGGCGGCGGCGGCGAGGGCGGCGGCGAGGGCGGCGGCGAGGGCGGAGGCAGCACTTACTGGCCCGAGAGCTAATAATGGCGACCCGACCCGGCCACCTCTCGAAAACCAAGCACTCCCGTGTCAAGGAGCGGCGGGGAAGATGATCGCACGAGGACGAGAGGCTGAGAGATGAGACTCTGGGCTGAGAGGAGGAGGAGGAGGAGGAGGAGGAGGAGGAGGAGGAGGAGGAGGAGGAGGAGGAAGAGGAGGAAGAGGAAAAAGCACGAGAAAAAGGGTCTGAACTAGAAAAGAGCTGACAGATAAGGCAGGGTGGAGGGGTGGGTGGGATTGGGGGAGAGGAGCCTGGACGAAAAGCACCCCAAGCACGAGGCGGGTCTGCATGCGTCCGAACAGGAGCAGAAACACAAGGGAGGGATGTTCCGTGTGCGTGGCAGCGGGCGGGCGGGCGGGCGGGTGCCCAGTACACACTAGCCCACACTGTTCCCTCACGCACAGATGTTATCGCCGCTACAGGCTGCCCCGGCGTCATCCCCCGTGCCCTACAACATCCCCATTGTGGCTCCCCCCCCACCCCAGCCCTTCCCTCCCCTCCCCTCCCCTCCCCTCCGCCTTCCGAACACTGCATGCCCTCAATACCAGCCTCTTCTCACATGGCCGGATGCGCCAGCTTGAATCCTGGTCGAGTGGCGTGGTCGCCCCGCTAACACTGGCGCTGTTGTAACACACGCACACGCACACGCCGCTCGCCCTCCTCGCCCGCTCACGCCCGCACCCTCGGCGAGGACTTACCTGAGCCCGAGGAGGAGAAGTAGGAGGAGGAGGAGGAGGAGGAGGAGAAAGAAGAGGGGTAGTAAGACCGAACGACGGAAGAAACAAGCACACAAAACCAAACAGCCACACACGCATACGAACACACATGGACACACACGCATCCCCTCTCTTTCAAGTTTGTACCCACTAACGACATAACGAGCGTAACCTCTCGGCTCGAACGTAAATCCCGCGAGCAGAAGCAATAACTCCGTCCTTATCGCCGCTGCGGTGTCAAGGGAGCCATGCGAGGGGCTTCAGGCCAGCCAGATGAACTGCATCAAAGGGGAGACGAGGGAGGGGCAGAGAGGGGAGAGGGGAGAGGGGAGAGGGGAGAGGGGAGAGGTAGAGGGGGGAGGAGGGGGAGAGAGGTGGAGCGGAGAGGGAGAGAGGTGGAGGGTGGAGGGGGATAGAGGGGGAGGAGAGGGAAGGGGAGACAGGTGGAGGGGGAGAGAGGGGGAAGTGAAGGGAGACAGGGAGAGGAAAGAGGAGAGAGGAAGAGGAGAGAAGGGGGAGAGACGTGGGGGATAAGGAAGATGGGAGACAGATGGAGCAAGAGTTAGAGGAAGAGGGAGAAGCAGATGAGAAAGAGGAAGGGGAGTAGGGGGGAAGAGGAGGCGGAGGAAGAGAAAGAGACGGCCATGTGATGATGAAGCGATAACAAGCTAGTACGAAGACGATGAGGCTTGGATGGGGTTAACACGCCCCCTCCCCCGCCCCCTCCCCTTCCCTCCCTAGCCGGCATCAACATGGACCCTGTGGCATCTTCCGACGCTGCAACAAGACGCGCGCGACAGCACTCCGCATACATACATACCGCCGATGCCCCTGGACCTTCTCGCCTCGCCTCTGGGAAAGACCGGCTGCCCACCTGCTCTCCTATCCAAACTCTCATTCCCATTCCCGCCCACGCCCCCAAAAAATAAAAACATGGGCACGATCCAAGAGGAGATGCTGACGCACAGTGGTTTAAGAGCAAGATTAATAGATATATATAAGTTTATATACACCCTGTACACATCCATATATTGATTTATCTGAGATATATATATATATATATATATATATATATATATATATATATATATATATATATAAAAGAGAGAGAGAGAGAGAGAGAGAGAGAGAGAGAGAGAGAGAGAGAGAGAGAGAGAGAGAGAGAGAGAGAGAGAGAGAGAGAGAGAGAGAGAGAGAGAGAGAGAGGAGAGAGAGAGAGAGCAGAGGCATTCAACCGACATCTGAGAACACGGGAGTCACCTTAATCCGCCAGCAATAACAGCGACTCCAAACTGACGGGAACACAAACCTTCTCCCCTCCTCCCTTCCTCCCCTCAACCGCGCACATCCCATAGTCCGTTCGAATTCTCCCACTCCCTCCCTCCCCCCCATCCCAGCCACCGCCACACTACCCCCCCTCCCTCTCCCTCTCTCCCCTCGCGAGATTAAAGCGCTCACCAAAATATAATAGCAAAAAAAAAAAAAAAGGGAAACAACACGGCATAGGTAGGCAGAGGGAAAAAAAATTCTGTCCGCGAGGGGATTCGTCCGGATGCGAGGCGGATTCGGCGCTATATCCAATAACGCCGCGTCCCTTCCCCTCTTTCCCCTCGGTCTACACACAAACAAACATACAAACACATATACATACTCACGAGGGAGAAAAACAAACAGACAAACAGACAGACAGGCAAACAGAGAGAGACAGAGAGACAGAGAGACAGAGAGAGAGAGAGAGAGAGAGAGAGAGAGAGAGAGAGAGAGAGAGAGAGAGAGAGAGAGAGAGAGAGAGAGAGAGAGAGAGACAGAGAGACAGAGAGACAGAGAGAGAGAGAGAGAGAGAGAGAGAGAGAGAGAGAGAGAGAGAGAGAGAGAGAGAGAGAGAGAGAGAGAGAGAGAGAGAGAGAGAGAGAGAGAGAGAGAGAGAGAGAGAGAGAGAGAGAGAGAGAGAGAGAGAGAGAGAGAGAGAGAGAGAGAGAGACCAACGTTCGGCCAACGTGATCAAATCTGACGGGGGGGGGTGGGGGTGGGGGGTTAGCTTTTAATGACTGGCAACCGCGCAGGGCCTCTTTACATCGACGTGATGAATGGGAAAAACGTGCAAACATTTCCCTACCCTCTTACACCCCCCCCCCCACACCAATCTCTCTCTCTCTCTCTCTCTCTCTCTCTCTCTCTCTCTCTCTCTCTCTCTCTCTCTCTCTCTCTGAACGGGGGTGGAAGGGGGGATGAATGAGGAAAGACAGTGAAAGGCGAGACTGAAAAAATATAAGCTAAGAGAGAGAAAGAGAAGGATAAGAGACAAAAGAGGCAGAGAGAGGCGAGCGAGAGTAAGCAAGCAAGGAGGCAAGCACAGGAAGCGGTGGGTCCTCTTTAATAAAACATTAGCTAGCGTTGAGCCGCGAGGGCAGAAGTGGCCTATGCTGGGACTGAGCAAACGATGGGTCGCGTCCTTTGACATTTCTCTTTCACCCGATTTTCTTCCATTTCGTGATTTTCTTTCGGACAAGTTTCACCCATGGCGAAGGGCGAACGAACGCAACAACGCAACATTTGCAAACGAACGCCGGTAGAGCAGGGGGGGGGGGGGGAAGATACCGTATGCCCGCCCGTGACATAACTTGCAACGATTACTGGCCTGACCTCGAGGTAAGCCCCCTAGTTACTCCTTGATCAATGCAGAAGAGAGGCCGATAACGCATGGTTTGCATGGTGTGTCTGGTGGGGGGGGGGGAGGGGGAGGGGAGACAGGGGGTACAGGCAAGACGGAGGAGTAATTAAAACGCGTAATCTTTTCCTTCTTTTTCTTCCTCCTATTTCCTCTCTTTTCTTTTGCAGGTACATTCGCCCGCCATCAAATTAGCTTCTCCCCTCTTACTTCTTCAGACCTTTCTCCTTTTTCTTTCTTTCTTTCTTTGTCTATTTATTCGTATTCTCCCTCTCTTCCACACCCAAGTTTAACCCCTTCACTTTCCCTCCACTAATATACCCCCAAGCAGCCACTTGCGGGGGCGCTCGGTCATAACTCACATACTTACTCATCACTCACTCACTCACTCACTCACACTCACTCACTCACTCACAACTCACTCACTCACTCACAACTCACTCACTCCCTGGCGTGGACTGGAGTGCGTGAGATGCACGCCTTCGAGCAGCGAGGTCCAAGATTGAGTAGTGGCACCTCTGCCTAGTCAAAGTGGCAGCTGGTGGCACTCGCTCCTCAAGCCGCTGGCCACCGTCAGGCAATGCTCTCTCTTGCCGCGCTGCTACTGATGGCTTGCTTCTGCTTGCAAGCGCTTCCCTAACCAAACAGATCTCGACTCAAAATAGCTCGAGGCTTCCAGGGAGGTTTGCAACTTTTCTCATATATAAATATATATTTGTGTGTATGTGTGTATGTGTGTGTGTGTGTGTGTGTGTGTGTGTGTGTGTGTGTGTGTGTGTGTGTGTGTGTGTGTGTGTGTGTGTGTGTGTGTGTGTGTGTGTGTGTGTGTGTGTGTGTGTGTGTGTGTGTGTGTGTGTGTGTGTGTGTGTGTTTGTGTGTGTATGTGTGTGTGTATGTGTGTGTGTGTTTATGTGTGTGTGTTTATGTGTGTGTGTGTGTGTGTGTGTGTGTGTGTGTGTGTGTGTGTGTGTGTGTGTGTGTGTGTGTGTGTGTGTGTGTGTGTGTGTGTGTGTGTGTGTGTAATAGCACGAGAAATATAGTTTTCCCAAAACGAAATAAACAAGAAACAAAGAGATAAAAGGAGTGGGGGTCGAGCCGGTATCGATGCAGGGTCCTTGAGGGTGGGGCGGTTGGGGGGAGGGGGGAGGGGGGATCTCCCACAGGAGCCTAGACACACGATCAATGCACCGCCACACTTAATCACAATTCAATCATGGCTCGTCGCTCTCAATTACGGCCACCAGAACGTTCCATCAAGAGCCACCTCTTCCTCCTCTTCCTCCTCTTCCTCCTCTTCGTTCTCCTCCTCACTTCGCTTCCGCTTCTCTACGCTTTTATTTCTCCCTCCATTTCCTTTTCTTCGGACTGTTTATCTCTCTCTCTCTCTCTCTCTCTCTCTCTCTCTCTCTCTCTCTCTCTCTCCCCTTCTTTCTTTCCCTTGTTCATTATCTCCCTCCCTTCCATTCCTATTATCATCACGAGTTATTCGCGTCGGGGTCTTTCGTACGCATCTTTCTTCACCTTTCTTCGCCGTCTCTCCTCCTCCTCCTCCTCCTCCTCCCGTCCTCACTCCCGTCCCTATCCAGCTTTCAATCAAATCATCCACGACCCCTTTGCTTTCAAACTCGCTTCGCTTCCCTCCCTCTCTTCCTTCCTCCCCATCCCCTACACCCCCCCACCCCCACACCTTCCGCTCGCTTTGGTCTCCCTCTCACGTCCTACCTTACCCTACCCTACCCTACCCTACCCTACCCTCCCCTCCACTCCTCTCTTCCTTTCCCTTCACTCTCCCTCCCCCCTCACTCCTCTCCCTCCCTCTATCTTCCCTATACCCCCTCTCTTTCACTCTCCCTCTATCCTCCCTGTACGCCCTCTCTTTCACTCACTCACTCACTCTCCCTCCCTCCCTCCCTCCCTCCCCTCCTCCCCCCACGGCAGAGCACAGCATCCCGTCGGCCGTGTCATCTCCTAAATCACAAAGCGGACCCCGTCGCTCCGCAATCACCGGGCATAAATCACGTCTCGTATCCATCACGAGGCTTCCTGCAATAACTTCCCCTCTCCTCTCCTCCACCCACACCCACCCCCCCATCCCACTCTACCCTACCCTACCATCCCTCCGCTCTCGCACCCACACAGTGCCATACAGGTCGCCGCTCTCCACTGACGCGGTGCCACTTTCCGTTCACGTTCCCTCTCTCGTTCACGTTCCCTCTCTCTCTATATATCTATATATATCTATATCTATATCTATATCTATATATATATATATATAAAGGCATATCACTCACTCACTCGTTCCCTCACTCATTCAACTCGCTCGCTCACTCACTCACTCTATTCTCGTTACCAACTAAACATAACCCTATCCAACACGCCCGACTCTCCTCCGCCTTGCCCTGCCCCGCGACGCCAAAAACAGAGCGAGCGATAAGCGCCGTCGCTCGCCGCCAGCCATCGCGAGGCCCGACTACTTCATCGCCGCCGCCGACCGAGAGATCCTGACGTCATTCTCCTCCGTCGATCCGTCAATCTCTCGCCGGATGCCTTGACAGCTCTCGCTTGACACCGCCTGCCTTACGAGATCTTTCGATGGCAATAATTTGGGGATAGATGCTTTTTTTTTTTTGTCTTTGTCTGTCTTTATTTTTCTCTCCTCTCCTCTCCTCTCCTCTCCTCTCCTCTCCTCTCCTCTCCTCTCACTCTCTCTCTCTCACACCTCTGCTCGTGTTGCGCCAGTGAATTTCATCACTCACCAAAGAGGTTACATCAATTTGAAAAAAAATAAAGAGGGCGAGAGAGGGTACGGGGAGGGGTGAGGGGTGAGGGGAGAGGGGAGAGGGGGAGGTGCGCATCTCATGAATATTAAGCATCTGTTGCACGAAAGGGTCGAGGGAAGCTATAAAAGTCACACAGGTAAGGAGCAGGTAAACATATACAAAATGCTGAAAAACAAGTTACGTAAGCAAAAAAAGAAGAAAAAAAATAACATGGCACAAAAAAATATTGAATATGATAAAAGAAAAAAAACGACAATCAATGTGCTAATTCACAACCAAGCGTCGTGAGCTTACCAGAATAATGGGAGAGATAAGAAAAAAAAACACTACCGTGATGGAGATACAATATGGCCTTACACACACACACACCAAAGTGTTAATCATAATACAGGGAGCGGGGGAAGGAAGGAAAAGGGAATGAAAGGGGAGAGGGAATGGAGGAAGGAGAGACAGGGGAATGAAAGAGAGGGAATGGAGGGATTGGAGGTTAAAGGAAGGATGGGGAGAGAAGGAGGCGGGTTGGAAGATGGGGTGGAGGATGAAAAAATGAGAAATAATTCATGAGAGAGAGAGAGAGAGAGAGAGAGAGAGAGAGAGAGAGAGAGAGAGAGAGAGAGAGAGAGAGAGAGAGAGAGAGAGAGAGAGAGAGAGAGGACGAAAAGGAGAATGGACAAAGGACGAGAACGAAGATATCAAAGCAGCACTCCAAAGAAGCGGAGGCGTGAATGGGGCAAGGGGAGATTAAACAGAGGGCGCGGAGGTGAGCGAGAAGAGGAGGAAGGGAAGGGGAAAAAGAGGGGAAACAAAAGAACGAGGGAGTTGATTCGGGACGATAATATAATTGCCATGAAGTGACTGATGTACATATATACATACATACACACATACATATATATATATATATATATATATATATATATATATATATATATATATATATATACAGAAAGAGAGAGAGAGATAGAGAAAGAGAGAGAGAGAGGATAAACACGAAGCTAGGACCATAGAGAAGAGAAGAGAAGAGAAGCGAAGAGAAGAGAAGAGAAGAGAAGAGAAGAGAAGAGAAGAGAAGAGAAGAGAAGAGAAGAGAAGAGAAGAGAAGAGAAGAGAAGAGAAGAGAAGAGAAGAGAAGAGAAGAGAAGAGAAGAGAAGAGAAGAGAAGAGAAGAGAAGAGAAGAGATGAGAAGAGAAGAGAAAAGAAGAGAGAAGAGAAGAGAGAACAAATAAAAGAGAAAAGAAAATAGAAGAAAATATAAGTAAGAGAAAGAAAGTAAGCCACAAAAAGAGAAAGGACAGGAATAGAGGAAAAAGAAGCTGAAAACAATAAAATTTAAAGGAAAGAGAAAGCACAGAAGAAAGTAGGAAGAGAAGAGGAGAGAGAAAAAAGCGAACTATCAAAAGGAGGAGGAGGAGAGAGGGGAGAGAGGAGATAGAGGAGAGAAAGGAAAGAGAGAGGGGAGAAAGAAGAAAGAGAAAAGTGAGCAGAGAGAGGAAAAGAGACAAGAGAGACTAAAGAGCAGAGAAAGAGGTGGTCAAGACAAAGCCAACACACTAACTTGGACAGACGGGGGCCGGTGAAGCATTTGACCTGCAACAACCTGAAAATGTTGAATTGTTGAATAGGTGATAACAAACAAAGTTTCTGTGAGAACAACAACAAGGAGAACTCTTTCAAGAAAACGTCTCCTCTTGTTTCCACAATAAAATAAGGTCAAACATAAATAAACAAACAAACAAATCATAAGTCTGGGCATAAGAAAAAGTAGCACGCACATCAACACAAAAATAAGTATGCATGAAAAATGTGTTTTTTCTTCTTCCTTGAACGAAGAAAAGAAAAAAAAACTGAAAAACAACGATAAAGCATGAGTAGGGGGAGGAACAGAAAACAGGACATGAAATAATCACAGCAATAAATAAATAAATAAATAAATAAATAAAATAAATAAATCTAACAAAACCATAAAATAAAAGATGAAAAAATCAAATCAAATCTGAAAACCAGTTCAATACTTTAGCAGAGAACCTTAGCACTCCCTTCCCTCCACTATAACCCCCACCCCCACACTTTCATCCACACCTTTATATCTTCAATGGCATCCCCCTCACACCCTCCCCTTCCCTCCCCTCCCCCATCCTCTACTCATTCCTGGAATTAACTGAACGACAACACCTCGGGCGAGAGGAGAGGAAAAAAAAGAGGTGGGGGGGGAGGAGAAGACGGGGAGAGGAAAGGAGGGGAGGTAGATAGAGAAGAATGAAGTAACCTCGCACTCCCCAACCCCAATACACTCCCCTCCTACCCACCTACCCTTCTTACCCTTCCCTTCCTTTCCCTTCCCTCCCTCCCAAAACCATCCTTCTGACCCGCCTCTTTCCCGTGAAATCTAACTCTATTGAATTATCGTCTTCCCACTCCCAACCGACCAGCCCATCCAACCCTCCAACCCCCACCAACGAAACCCGCCTCCCTACTCACCTACCCCCCCCATCCCCCATCCCCACTGCCCCTTACCCACGAGGGGATCGGGTTCCCATTCCTCCGTTGAGTAGCTTAGCGGGTCTATTATGAAGGAACAATCAATACGTGACGCTTACATAGGGGGGCCGGAACACGTACCACCAGCCCCGTCAGGCAGGTCCCGCTGCGGCAACGCGGGAAGACGAAGGGGAGAGAGGGAGGGGGGAGAGGAAGGGGAGAGAGGAAGGGGGAGAGAGGAAGGGGGGAGAGGAAGGGGAGAGAGGAAGGGGAGAGAGGAAGGGGGAGAGAGGAAGGTGGTAGAGGAAGGTGGCAGAGAGGAAGGGGAGGGGTAGTGAGGGGTAGGAAGGGGAATGTTTAGGGATGGCAGAGGTGAAGGGGAAGAGGAAGAGTTGGGGAAGGAATAAAAAGGTAGGAAAAGGAAGAGAAGGAAAAGAAGAGGCAGGGACGAAAGTGGAGGGGCCCTGAGAAAAGAGGATGGATACGCTTTCCCTTCAACATTTCGCAAACTGAAAAATCAAATCCACAAGCCGCAAAAGCAAGAGCAAAAATTCCCCTTCCCCCTCCCCTTACCTCCTCCCCCTCCACTTCTTCATCTCTACACTTACCCCCCCCCCCCCCATCGGCCCAAGTAATCCCCCTCTCCCTCGCCAACTTCCGAGTCCCATGGGATCTCCTCTCGGGAAGATATCTGCCATATTTGCGTTATCTGCCATCCCTGAGTTTATCTCCTGGAGGTACTGGACCCCCCTCCCGACCCCCTACCCCCTTTCCCCCCCCCTCGTCCCCATCCTTCTCTTTCTCTTCCTTCTCCTTCTCCTTCCCTCCTCTTATAGCGTGGGCGTGGGTGGTGAGGGTTGACGACAGCGGAGAGGAGAAATAAGTGGGCAAGGAAGGGGGGGGGGGGGAGAGAGGCGAAGTTGGTGTGAGGAGGAAAGAAAAGAAAAGGAGAGAAGAGAGACAGAGAAATTGGCAAGTACAAGAGAGAGAATCAGAGATGAGAAGCGCAAACCGGATGAAAAGCATAAAGAAACGAGAGCGGAACAGAGAGGGTGAGAAAAGCAGCAGTAAGAAGAAAACACTCCAACCCCCCCTTCCCGTTCCCATCCCCCCCCCCCACCCCAAAAAGCACCCGCGGCATAAAGGGGAGTCGAACAGCGGGAATGCAAATACCGCCACACAGCCCTTCTCTCAGCCCGGGGCCGCCTCAGTTAGCCCTTGTGCACGGCAATACATCACCTGTCAAGTACTCTAGTCTTTCCCCCTCTCTTCCCCTCGCGCGCGCGCACACACACACACACAAGAAAAGAGAGAGATCACTTCGGCAGATCTCGGTGACAACTCTCCCCTCTTATTCCCTTCACACGTGTTTCTCCTCCCTCCCTCCCTCCCTCCCTCCCTCCCTCCCTCCCTCCCTCCCTCTCTCTGTCTCTGTCTCTCTGCCTCTCTCTCTCTCTCACCCTTCTCGCGTTTCATCATTTCAACATTTCCTCTGACTTCTACACCTCCCGGACATTTACCATTCTCAATACATCCTCCTGCAACCAAAACAATGTTATTACCAAAAAAAAAAAAAAAAAAAAGTACAAAACATCCATGAACGTAAAAAAAAGAAACAAGTAAAAATGTAAAACAATCTGCCTCTACCTAGCCCACTCCAGCCAGCCACCACTCCTACCCTCCCCTTCCCTCCTCTCCACTCAGCCTGCCCATCAAATATCCCCTCTGCTATCTCCTCCCTTCCCCTCCCGACCCACCCACCCAATCACCCGCCAACCTACCCGGACCCCCTCCCCTCCCCTCCCCACCCATTTACCAATCCACCCCTCCTACCCTCCTACCCCCTTACCCCCTGTCCTCAGCGCGTCAACATGCAAATCTCTCTCTCCCGCCCTGACATCCACTCGGAACCTCGGCTTGGTGTCCGCGCCGGGATGGGCCCGTTTGCCCCCTCCTCCCTCCTCCCCCCCCTCCCTCCCTTTTCGGCTAGAGAGAGGGGCGAGGGGAGAGGAAACGCGTACGACACACGCACCGCACACAGATCGTACGTGGGAAGGGCAGCAAGAGGGTGGAGTGGAAAGGGTTACTTACAGAAAGAGGTAGACAAGTAGAGAGGAAGAGTGAGAAGAGAGATAGGGAGAGGAAAGTCCTTGATGACATATGCGTTAACACAGGAAACACACACACACACAAAAACAAGGAAAAAAAAAACAGGAAAAGATGAAATTGAGTCGACTCTTTCATTATTTAGCCCCGCAATGGAAGAGTAAAATAACAGCAAGGAATAGAGATTGAGGTTTAGAAAATAATAATTAAAAAAAAAATAATTGCAATACAAACACGGTCAAATATTGCCACCCCCCTCCTCCACCCCCCTCGGAAAAGCACCGGTTTCTTAAAAAGAAATAATAATAATAAAAAAAATAAATAAATAAAATAAAAATGTATATCAAAAAACTATATCACAAATTCTGTGGACGGTAATGTTCCCAGGACCAAAACGTAAGTATAACACCCCCCATCCCAACCCCCTTCCCTACCCAGACATTACCCAGCTGACCCCCCCCCCCCCCACCCTAAACCCCATCGCCACTACCCCTGGCACGCTGTAAATTATTCAACAGGTACTTGCTTCCCCGGTCCAACGCACGTCGAAGGGGGGCGGGGGACGGGGAGAGGGGGGAAGTGGGGAAGGGGGGAGGAGAAGGAGAGGGAGAGAGAGAGAGAGGGGGGGGGAGATAGGAGATAGAGAAGAGAAGAGAAGAGAAGAGAAGAGAAGAGAAGAGAAGAGAAGAGAGGAGAGGGGAGAGGAGAGGCGAGAGTAGAGGAGAGTAAAGGAGAGAGGAGAGGCGAGAGGGGAGAGAGGAGAGGGGAGAGAGGAGAGGAGAATAAAGGAGAGGAGTGCAGAGTAAAGGAGAGGAGAGGAGAGAAAGAAGAAAAAATAGAAAATAGAAAGACATCCGCACAAGAGAGCCAGTAAAACCTCAAGAAAAGAGAAAGAGAAAGAGGGGGGTCAACGAGACGATAAAAAAAACGAAAGGAAAAGAAAAGAAACAAACAAACAGAGATACAAGAAAACGAAGAAGGAAACGGGAAGTAAAGAGGCGGGGGGGGAGGGAAACGGAAAGCGACAGGTGACGAGTTGAACGAGGCAGTTATCGCTCGTTGTCGAAGGAGTCTCGCACCGGAACGATCTACGAGGCGTTAATCAGACACCAATTAACCCCGCGACGTCGCGTGGGGAGGGGGGAGGGGGAGAGAGGGAGAGGGAGAGGGAGAGGGAGAGGGAGAGGGAGAGGGAGAGAGGGAGAGAGAGAGAGAGAGACGTCTCAAGGGGAAGGTTAGGGGGAGTGAGAGAAGACAGAGGAAAAAGAAGAACAGGAGAGCGAGCGAGAGGGAAATGAGAATGAAGGAGGTGGAAATAAGGGAATAGACGTAGATGAGAAGGTAGGTAGGAAGGAGATGGAGGAAGATAGAAATAAGGGAGGAGATAGAAGCAAGGAGTCGAGTTGAAAGACGATGGAAGGAGAAGAAATACGGAGGGAAGAAAATGGAGATGGGGGAGTTGGGATATAAGGAGAATGAGGAAGACGAGAAGAAAGGAAAAGATAGAGGGAGTTGAGAAGCAAAGAGAGAGGAAGTCCATAGAGATGATGGAAGGAGCTGGGGGGGGAAGGCCGATCCCACGGACCGAAATTGCCTCCACCACAACTGACAGCGCGGCTGAGACAACAGCGCACACACGATACAGCAAACACACGCGATCATATCTATCAATCAATCTGTCTATCTCTTACCACCACCACCACCACCATCACCCTCCCCCCTCCCTCTTCCCAAAGTACACCCCCACACCCTACCCTCAACCATCACCTCCTCCTCCTCACCCCCCCCCTCAAATCTCCTTCCTGCAGACCCCCCAACCCCCCAGCCGAAACCGTTCGGCGCCGACCAAACGCAAACAGCAGAACGCCCGGTTTGGGACAAGAGTAATTGGCCGACCATGAAAAAAGGGACACCGGCCTGTGTGATTCCCGTGTCCCAATGTCGGTGGTGGGTGGGAGAGGGAGAGAGGGAGAGAGAGAGGGAGAGAGAGAGGGAGAAAGAGAGGGAGAGAGAGAAAGAGAGGGAGAGAGAGAAATGGGGAAAGAAGGAGGGATAGGAAGGTATATCCTGGGGGGGGGGGGTAGGGTAGGTAAGACTAGTTAATTAATGCACGTAAATTCAACAAATTCCCCCCCTTTTCATCATCATAGCACGCATAGGCCTACATGCCACAGCTCAAAACTAAAACCAAAGTTGTTTAATCCCCTACCCCATTCCCCTCCATAGCTATATATATATAGAAAAAAAGGAAGAGAGATAAAGAACGCCGGCATTAATACGAATCCCCCTGGAGTAGGCTCGGGCTATAGGCCTACACAAACTCACAACACCTACGGCCTGAGCGACAGTAGGGGGGGGGGGAGAGGGGAGAAGGGAGAGGGAGGGTGAGAGGGGGGAGGGGAGAGACGGTTTCCCTCTCTGGCTAATTACCGCAACCATGGGGGGGGGGAGGGAGGAACAGGAGGGGGGGGGGAGGTGGGATAATAACGAAGGGAGGAGGAGGAGGAGGGGGAGGGCCAGGGGAGCAAGAGGCAGAAAGGGCCCTGAGGTCTGGGGAGGGTTAAGCTGTGGGGAGGGAAGTGGATGGGGGAGAGGGAGGGGTGGGAGGAAGGGAGGATAACAGGTATGACAAAGTACAATCAACTGACCCCGACTGTTCTTTTTAGATTTCTTTTTTCTTTCCTTTTTTTTTTTTTTTTTTTTTGAAAAGTGGAGCGTCGGAGACTAGACTGGAGGGAGGGGTTGGGAGGGAGGGAGGGAGGGAGGGAGGGAAGGAGAGAGAGAAATGGAGAGAGGGAGAGAGAGAGAGAGAGAGAGAGAGAGAGAGAGAGAGAGAGAGAGAGAGAGAGAGAGAGAGAGAGAGAGAGAGAGAGAGAGAGAGAGAGAGAGAGAGGGAGAGAGAGAGAGAGAGATAGAGAGAGAGAGGGGGAGAGAGAGAGAGAGAGAGAGAGAGAGAGAGAGAGAGAGAGAGAGAGAGAGAGAGAGAGAGAGAGAGGGAGAGGGAGAGGGAGAGGGAGAGGGAGAGGGAGAGGGAGAGGGAGAGGGAGAGAGGGAGAGGGAGAGAGGGGGAGGGAGAGAGAGAGAGAGAGAGAGAGAGAGAGAGAGAGAGAGAGAGAGAGAGAGAGAGAGAGAGAGAGAGAGAGAGAGGGAGAGAGAGAGAGAGAGAGAGAGAGATGAAGAGAGAGAGAGAGAGAGAGAGAGAGAGAGAGAGAGAGAAGAGAGAGAGAGAGAGAGAGAGAGAGAGAGAGAGAGAGAGAGAGAGAGAGAGAGAGAGAGAGAGAGAGAGAGAGAGAGAGAGAGAGAGAGAGAGAGAGAGAGAGAGAGAGAGAGAGAGAGAGATAAAAAACTAGCAGTTTCCCTTCACATAAATGACGGGAAGAGAGCGGTAACAAGAAAGTGCAAAAAAAGGAAAGAAAAAAAACACACCATCAACATTGCCAAACATAACGGGGGATTTGGGAAAAAGGGCAAGGCGGGAGAGAGAGAGAGAAGGCAGGGAGAAGGGGAGAGGGTGGGGGAGGAGGAGAGAAGGGAAGAGAGGGGGAGGGGGGAGTGAAGAACACGCGCCCGGCACAAATGTAATCAAGGGTGGCGCGATAACGTGGCGGAGGAGGAGGAAGAGAAGGAGGACGGAGGAGGATGGAGAAGGGACGAGGCAGAAAAGGAAGGAGGAGGTAGAAAAGGAGGAAGGATGATGAATAAGGAACGAGGAGGTAGAAAAGGAGGAAGGAGGAGGTAGAGCAAGAGGGAGGAGGTACAGGAGGAGGTAGAGCAAGAGGAAGGAGGGAGTAGAGCAGGAGAAAGGGGGGGATAGAGCATAAGGAAGGAGGATAGGGTAGAGCATAAGGAAGGAAGATGTAGAGCAGGAGGAAGGAGGAGGTAGAGCAGGAGGAAGGAGGAGGAGGGAATAGAGGCAGCGCCGGCAAAGGGAAGATGACCCCCCCCTTCCTTCCATTCCTTACTCCTCCCTTCTAACAAAGTCGAGAAGATTATAGTAGGGTGCGGGGAGGGAGAGGGATAGGGGGTGATAGGGGGGGATAGGGGGCGGAGAGGCAAGGCGGACAACAATTAGCAACACCCATTACTGAACAAGTGGCCCGCGGAGGTATGGTCGGGGAAGGGAGGGAGGGGAGGGAGGGGAGGGTGGGAAGGGAAGGGAAGGGAAGGGAAGGGAAGGGCAGGGAAAAGGAGGATAGGATAGGATAGGATAGGATAGGATAGGATGGGGATGGGAGGGCGGAGAGGCAAAACGGCGGCCAAAAAGGAGAGCAACAACGAGAAGGAGCCGGAGAAAGGAGTCGGGAGACAGGGAAGCAAAGAAACAAGACGGAGGCTCGAAGGAACAATTCACATCGGGTGATAAAGATAAGAAGAAAAATAGAGAGTAAGAAAGATAGGAATGAAAGAGGACCAGAGAAAGACTGAAAATAC
Organism: Penaeus japonicus; assembly: GCA_017312705.2. Lineage (NCBI taxonomy): Eukaryota > Metazoa > Arthropoda > Malacostraca > Decapoda > Penaeidae > Penaeus > Penaeus japonicus. Next base: position 243,926 of record BOPN01001267.1, read on the forward strand.
CAAATCATTCATACTTAGGAAAATCAATTCAAACTGAAGAGCGCCATCCAACACATGCGCACGCACGTACCATCAGCATATTATCTTGTAACGTGAAAGCACAAGGCATTTAAACTAACGTGACAAGATGACATAAACAACCAACACATACACCAAAGAAGCACATGTCATCCTACCTGCGAGAAACAGTTAAGGTACACGTGGAAGCAGTAAGGCAAACAATGAAATCCTGCTACGAGAGAGAAAAGAAAAAAAAAGAAAAAAGAAAAAGAAAAAAAAAAACGGATCGACCGGCAATCGTAGATATAAATTCTAAAAAATGGCACCGCGCACTCTTATCAATTTTGCATCGCCTAACATCAATAAATCCGCAGCACAAACGCGCATTCCAAAACAGGCCGGAAAGCCAATAAACAAATAATTACACGAAAGGCACACGTCAAAGCCCCGTCGCAAATATGAAGAGACGGGTGGCGCACAAGACAACAGGTACACACATTCACACATACACATACATACATACATACACGCGCAGACACGCACACACGTGTAAACCTTGTCCGCGTGCATGCCTGTCACGCTTCAACGACACCTTTGTAAAAGAAGGAATGGCAGGGGGAGAGGGGGGGAGGATAGGGAAGGGGGAGAGAAAAATAATGACAACTCTTCCCTTCAAACTCTCATGTTGCAATTAGGTTCAGATCACTAATTGTCACAAAACCAGGTGTAGCGGTGAGAAAACAGGGGGCAGGGGGGAGAGGGGTAGGGGTAGGGGATGGGCGGATAGGGTAATGGGGGAAGGGAAGGGAAGGGTGTTGAGAAGAGGAGGAGAGGAGAGAGGTGGTGAGGGGGAGGGGGGGGAAGGGAAGGGCCGAAGGGTGGCCTGGTGCACCCTTGAGTCAGGGTAGACCACGTGGCCGCGCGCAGGTGGGTGGCCTGAGGGAAGGGAGGGGAGGGGAGGGGGGTAGGCGAGAGGGAAGGGAGGGAGAGAAAAGAGAAGACGATGGGAGGGGGTAAAGGGGAGAGGGCAGGGGGAAGGGAACAGTGGGAGAGAGGGCCCACAGACCTCGTTTAAACACCGCCTCAATGACTAAAGACATGGCTTGGTAGGGGCGAGCCATAGGGTCGAGGGGGGGGGGGGAAGGAAACAGGGGAAGACACCTTTAAATTGAAAAGAAAATGAAGTATAAAAATAACTTTTGCGTCGGACACAACTCGCACTAAGTGTGGCTAGACATAACTAGTCTTACCACATGCCGATAAAAAAGGGAATAAGCCATATTACTCTTAACAACCACTCTAGCCATTTTAGTTCCAGTCTGTGCCACGCGGTTTTTCCAAAGTTACCAAACACCACCTCAGCTGACCTCGTTCACTCACACCCCTAATGACCCCTTCTATCTTGACCTAACACAATGCAGACCGATGTTGACGTCCAGAGCAGAGGGAGGGGGGTGGGGGGGAGTCAGAGGTCACGGCCAAAGGACCTGCCGACAGGTCATCTCCCGAGGGTTAGGTCACACGTTCCTTGAGGTCAAGCCAGGTCAGATTTCGGTAACGCTCCATTAAATTGATTTCCAATTTCAGCAAAACAAGGGAAAGAAAGAAAGAGAAAAATAAAAGGGTATTTAAAAACAACGAAAAGAAAACAAAGGAAAGATATTTTCTCCAAACAATGTTCATGTTTCCATATCCATAAACACACTGTTTTCCGAATTAACAACAGGCGGTTCGGTTCCGAGTTGATTTCACCCGTGCCATAATAAACACTACACCCACGCCCCCTATAGACTTCGTACATCAGGCAGGTAAATACGCCAAGATTTGCTTCTAAAACACAATCCATTTCGCTTTGGAGTACCGTACAATGGGGGGTGGTGAGGGGGTTATCATTTATTTTTCTCTCCCTCTCTCCTCGGAAGGGGAACAATATATGGCCATTTAGCATGTCACATCGCATCGACGCCACATTGTAAATATATATATATATATATATATTTAAAAAAAATACACCACTTCTGTCCGTAGTACAGAACCATTCCAAAAAAAAAAGAGAAAAATAAAAACAGTGTCAGTCAGTCCCTCGGAACAAGAAAGAGAGTTTATTGAAGCAAAAATGGCCACGCAGCACCACTACCTCGGGCGACGAAGCGCTGCGTGCTTGTGACATAAAAGTTCCAGTGTTAAGGAAGGAAAGCGTAAGGTCTCTGTGCTGGCTGGATGCCGGCCGGGCCCTTACTGAGGACGGGAGGCCAGCGTCGCTACCCCAGACCCTCTCCTCTCCTCTCCTCTCCTCCTCTACTCCTCCTCCTCCTCCTCTCTCTCTCCCTTCCTCCCTCCCTACCTCTCTCTCTCTCTCTCTCTCTCTCTCTCTCTTTCGTGCTCTCACGTTCTCTGTTTCGGTTTGCCTTTTTTTTTCTTCTATTTCGCCGTCTCTCGATTTTCTTTCGCTAAGTCCCTTGTTCACTTTCGTTTTCTTTATTTTTTTCTTCTTCTAATCTTCTCATCCCCCCCCCCCCTCTCTTCTCTCTCTCTCTCTCTCTCTCTCTCTCTCTCTCTCTCTCTCTCTCTCTCTCTCTCTCTCTCTCTCTCTCTCTCATCCTTGTCCTCGCTTCCTACGGCTACGGAGACGGAAACATTCCCGTTTTTTTTCTTTAATCTTTTCCCTCAAATATTTCTTTTTTTTTTTTTTGGAAGCGACATATATATTATTTTTACTCTCTTCGGGAAGGTTAAAAAAAAACCAAGGGGAAAAACAAGGGGGAGGGAAATCTGGAGGAAGGGAGGGGGAGGGGGAAAAAGAAAGAAAAAAAAAAGCCATCGTATCCGTAACAGAGAATGGGAATCTCTTAATGAATGAAGCCGGTCCCTGCGCCTGCCTTTTCTCTCACTTTTCACCCAAAACTTCAATGATACATACCGCTCCAGGAGGTCTAGGTGCTGGATACATGTCTCGTCTATGGGCTGCGTGGATCCTGCCGTTATAAAAGAGGTCCTGTAAGGCTGTACATCCTCCAGAAGAGAGAACACCCACAGGAGAACCTTACACACCTCGCACAACACTACCACCAAGCTTGCCTTACTCACCACTTCACACTCAATTTACACAAACACTAAACACTCTACACTTTTTTTCCTTCACTTGAGGCTTTGGTCTGATTATCCACTTTCTATATATTATTTTTCTAATAAATTCACTCTCATAAATCCACCGAATATTCACAAATTCTGCGAGGAGCGAGAGCAAACCATTGTTCCACTCGGAGCTTCAAATCCCGTAATGGCGTTCTGCATCCACCGCAATAAGGCGTCGGTATTGGCTCGCGCGCCAGCCAATCACCGCCCAGGATGGCCTCGTGGCTCCGCCCCCAGAAACAAAAGACAGTCGGCTCCACGTGGAGTCAAGAACAGCTCGTAGGGTATTGATTACTGTACTTTAGATGCTTGGTAAGCCGTGTTATATCTAAGAGTAAGCAGTCATGAGGGAGCTACGGCCGTTAATGTCTCCACGCAAATAAGGATAGTTCTCTTAATGTGTCGAAATAACAATACTTGACTCACGGCCACTCGAAACATAAATATATAAAGGCAAAATGCATGAACATGAAGTTGTGTGTAGCCTCGCTGGCCGGCCACCGCGCCGTGTCAATTCCAAACACAACTAAATCTAAACGGATCAAACAAAATGCAACACATATGTATATTTCTTTACTTACCACCTGAATTTTCAACAGGCGAATCAATCTTTGTTATTTTTGAACTCTTAATTGCCAGTGATACAATATATTATCCTCTCTTCCCGTGTTCGTAGTAATTTATACAGCCACGTCCTAAGATACCCTCATTAAGCATGTAGTGAGCACCCTCCTCGTTCCCCTGTTCACTAAACACGCAAGAGATCGGGTAACAAACTGCACAACCAGACACTCACAAGGCCTAGCTATCTTAGTAATTGTTCAAACAACTAAGTGTTACACGCTAATGATAATTGGCGTGAACCGTTAAATATAAGACGAGCGCGTTTCTTGCAGAAAGCCATGCGGAGAATGTGTGCATGCGTGCGTGTCTGTGTCTACCTGCGCTTGTTGCCGGCATGGATGGCGTTCATATGTGGGCTCTATGCGCTGAGAACAGCTACATGGTGTGGAGAGACTTCTTATGTGGTATATATGCTCTGAAAACACCCTCCTCATGGCATGATAGCGTTCACATGTGTGGGGGGCTCAATGCGTTGGATATACCTCCCCACACAT
>BOPN01001267.1:263178-271675 GCA_017312705.2 Penaeus japonicus
GACGATCTAGAGGTATAAACGGTAGATGGCAGCACTGATTCAGGTTTTCAGATAAGCCAGAAATTCAACAAATTCATTATCTGAATTTCAGTTATTTGTTGGCACAAGTGGAGATGAGGACAAACTGTTATCCCTCCAGAGTGAGGCTATGGATCCTGAATATCAAATGATGTTTCTGCACATACAATGGGATTTGACTAGAGCAATTTTTATTTCCAAACATGGCGCTTTAGTTCAACACTTGGATTTATGATACTGTTAATTAAGACATCTTTCACATATTTTGGTAGGTATTTTGAATTTTTTTTTCTGTTGTGTGTAATCAAAGGTTTGGTATTCTAAGGAAATAGCATCTTTGACATATTTTCCATTCAACGACATTTACATTTACAGTGATTTGAAAATGTAATAAAACGTGTACGAATGTTTCAAAATATTAGGAAAGTCTTTTTCTGGATTTCACCGTATTTAAACAATTTATTTACAACTCATTCTAGATACAAGGGTAAAGGCAGATATGATATATATTTATCATATGCTTAAAATTATATGCAGTATTAGTTATAAAGCTAAATCTTTAATGACAAATCATTAACTCATGAACTCATGATGCATGTAAGTTCAAAGGGGTAAAACATCAAACATTAAACTTAATCCAAAGCATTAGATACCAAACCGTAAAACATAACACAAACGCAAAAATGTGTACAAAGATAACATGAAACAGTCAATATTAATGAAAGTCACAATAACGAAGGAAACATTAGACATTACCGTTTTGACTTAAGCGTTAAAAACGGTTTTATGAGTCTAGCGTTAGTCCTCATACCTACCTATGTTTCAATTCGTACAAGGCTTTATCTTTAGAACCCAGGACTAGAATGACCGGTAATTAATATTTGAATAATTCATATTTAAAGCCTCTTGTGATATCCTTTTGGTAGAAACCTTCAATGACCAACCTCAGAGGTAAGTGTATGCTTTTCACCGTTTGAATATTCGTGTTAGGTTTTAATATTCGAATTCCACGCCCTTCGTTATTGATATGGAGAATATTCTGGAATTAAATGTTTAAAGGTCATATATGCGTTTTTTTTTTATATATAGATCATTCTGATAAGAGTGGGCAGTTTGATATTAGTTAATGTTATATTTCTGATGAATGAAAATAAATGATTATACTTGACCAGTCGAATTATTTAACGCTTCGACGGTCGAATCCTCACAAGGTTTAATCAGGATCTGTGAAATAATCCATCTCGCCTCGTGGAATTATTCTCATTCATACGCCTCTCGGTAACCTAACCTAGAGAGGCAAAGGCCAACTTTAAGATTGCATCAACAACCAGAGTGCTTGGAAGATCTTTCATTTGCTTAGAAAAAAAAAAATGGAAATAAGAATCAAGAATCAAGTCGAGAAAATGGACTCATCCAGATTCTTATTATTGCATCCAGCTCAGCAAAGGCTTGGGTGTATTTGTATTTAAAGAAAGGCAAATTGGATTTTATTTTTTTATTTCAAATGGCGTCATGCTTGGGGATAGAATGTACCTCCTCAGTTTATAATTTTCGGTAGTTATTTGAACTAGAACTAGATTCCTCGCCTATAATAGAGAAGCCACGAAGATAGAAATATTTTCTGCTCGTCTCTTTCTCTTTATTTCTCTCTACTTTCCTAGTCCTCTCCTGCCCTCCCTCTCTCTCCCTCTCCTTCTCCTTTACTTTGTCTCTCTACTTTTGTCTCTTCTTTTTACGCTCTCTTTCTCTTCTCCTACGCTCTGTCTCCTTTCTCTTATTATGTCTCTCTCTTTCTCTTACGCACTCTGTCTCTCTTTACACTCTTTCTCCCTCTCCCTCTCCCTCTCCTTCTCCCCCTTCCCCTTTCCTCCGTCTCTCCCTCTCTCTCCATTTCCCCTCCTCCCTCTCTTCCCCCCCCATTTCCCTCTCTCTCCTCCTCCTCCTCCCTTCCTCCCTCCCTCCTCCTCCCTTCCTCCCTCCTTCCTCCTTCCCTCCTACTAGGAATTTCTCGCGCCTGATGGGATTCCAGATTGGATTAAACACCTTTTATTTTGCTAATTAAAATTTCAGATATATTGACTTCATAGGAAATCGACAGTAAAGTGGGAGGAAGGGATTATAATTGTGAGTGATGGCATTTATAGAGGTTCTGCATTGATATATACACATGTATATATGTATGTATCTATTTATATCTATGTATATATATATATATATATATATATATATATATATATATATATATATATATATATATATATATATATATATATATATATATATATATATATATATATATATATATATATATATATATATATATATATATATATATATATATATATATATATATATATATATATATATATATATATATATATATATATATATATATATATATATATATATATATATATATATATATATATATATATATATATATATATATATATATATATATATATATATATATATATATATATATATATATATATATATATATATATATATATATATATATATATATATATATATATATATATATATATATATATATATATATATATATATATATATATATATATATATATATATATATATATATATATATATATATATATATATATATATATATATATATATATATATATATATATATATATATATATATATATATATATATATATAATATATATATATATATATATATATATATATATATATATATATATATATATATATATATATATATATATATATATATATATATATATATATATATATATATATATATATATATATATATATATATATATATATATATATATATATATATATATATATATATATATATATATATATATATATATATATATATATATATATATATATATATATATATATATATATATATATATATATATATATATATATATATATATATATATATATATATATATATATATATATATATATATATATATATATATATATATATATATATATATATATATATATATATATATATATATATATATATATATATATATATATATATATATATATATATATATATATATATATATATATATATATATATATATATATATATATATATATATATATATATATATATATATATATATATATATATATATATATATATATATATATATATATATATATATATATATATATATATATATATATATATATATATATATATATATATATATATATATATATATATATATATATATATATATATATATATATATATATATATATATATATATATATATATATATATATATATATATATATATATATATATATATATATATATATATATATATATATATATATATATATATATATATATATATATATATATATATATATATATATATATATATATATATATATATATATATATATATATATATATATATATATATATATATATATATATATATATATATATATATATATATATATATATATATATATATATATATATATATATATATATATATATATATATATATATATATATATATATATATATATATATATATATATATATATATATATATATATATATATATATATATATATATATATATATATATATATATATATATATATATATATATATATATATATATATATATATATATATATATATATATATATATATATATATATATGTGTGTGTGTGTGTATGTATGTATATGTATATAAATGTATATATGTATATATAATATATATATATATATATAAACATAGACGTTTATTCTCTTATCCACCATCTACTATATATATGTATGTGTGTGTGTGTGAGAGAGTGTTTTGTGTATGTATGTATGTATGTTTATATATGTATAAATGTATAAAGGTATGCATAAATGCATGTACTGCATGGCCGTCCCCGCATCAACCCCTCAAAAGCCCCAAACCTGAAGAAAGGTTTCTGATTGGCTGGTGATTATAAGTGGCCAGAAGGACCCCGTCTTCATCAGCTAATGGCTGAAGCGAGAATGAACGGCCCGAACCGTGAATTTGTCGGCGTCTTTATCAATTCTTGATTTGATGTGATATTTACTCAACCATGTTCTATTCAGAGGGTAGATGTGACCTACGTTCGAAAGTTGTCTTTGATATGTATGAATGTATGCATGTGTTTCCGTCTGACCGATCACTTTTGTTAGGGTATCCCATTCTTTGTAAATGTGTGTTTCGAAGTCGCGTGGACATAATAATGTTATATTCTTATTTCGGAATGTGATATTGTACTGTGACCCGTATATCAAATGCAATGATCTTTGTCCACACCTTTTAGCAGTACGTTCGGGTGTGTAAAATGAAGATGAAAAAAAACATGTGATTATTTTTCACACGTGTACTAGAAGATATTTTGATGTGACGTCCGGAATTTGCAATGTAATGTTATAATGTTAAAGCCTGAAATGTATCAAAGCTTGGCCATGCTTGTGAGTCAGTGAGGGAGTGAGTGAGTGAGTCAGGCTCGTTAATATAGGATGAACTTTAGTGACGATGAACTTGCACAGAAACTGGTATTTATTTATGCTTATTTTTTCCTATCTTTCTGCTATTTCTTGTTACTGTGCAGAAGAGTAACAAAAGATAATGAGAGAACTGAGTAGTTTGGCTAGATTTGGGAACATGATCATAGCACATATTAAAAAAAAAAGTTATATGGTCTATTATATTTTCAAATATATATATATATATATATATTTTTATAAAACAATTACATAGGTGTTTATACCTATATATATATTTTTTAGTTGGAATAGGCATTCGTCCTTTATCTACTTCCCTACCGTATTGTACAGGCATGGGAAAAAATTGTCGCACTTGACACATGGTCATAACGGAGTATCATTCTGTTAAAAAAAATAGGATATGATATGAATTCTACTAGATCACAGGAGATAATACAGTTCCTTAGTTAATTGTAACACCGGAAAAAGCGACACGAATAACAGAATCATATGACATCGCACTCTGACACATGGTGTGCAATTGTTCGCTTACACTCCTTGTAGTTTTTATTTTTATTTTTATTTTTTGTCCTATATGAGCCACTTATTATTTTCCTTGTTAATACAGATCAAAATGCTGTATGCCACATATTTCAGGTCTTAGAAAATTTATTAGAGCAGGCGAGTTCTCTTTGCAGGAGGGTTTGATGCTATTGCAAAATTTATATCCATACGTTCTGACCTTGTTAGGCGATCAGTATCATCATGCTTCTGGATTCCAACATGCGATGATAATGCGTATGTAATGAAATTGTAGTAGTTGTAGTAGTGTATATATATATATGTACATATATATGTATGTATACATATATATATACATATATATGTATGCATATATATGTATACATATATATACATATATTATGCATATATATGTATACATATATGTATACATATGTGTATACATATATATATACATATATATGTATACATATATATACATATATGTATATGTATATATATGTATATATGTATACATATATATACATATATATGTATACATATGTATATATATGTATACCTATATATATGTATACATATATATACATAAATATATGTATACATATACATGTATGCATATATATAGTATATGTATACATATATGTATTTATACAGGTATGTATACATAAATATATGTATATATATGTATACATATATATGTGTATATATGTATACATATGTATACATATATGTATACATATATATATATATATACATATATATGTATACATATATATGTATATATATGTATACATATATATACATTATATACATATATATACATATATTTATGTATACATATATGTATATATATGTATACATATACATGTGTATATATGTATACATATATACACATACATATGTATACATATACATATATATGTATACATATATACTTATATATGAATTCATGTATATGTATATGCATACATGTATATGTATACATATATATATGCATACATGTATATGTATACATATATGTATGCATACATGTATATGTATACATATATATGTATATATATGTATACATATATGTATATATGTATATATTTATATGAATATATATACACATATGTATACATTTATATATGTATACATATGTATACAAATATATATGTATACATATATAAGTATATATATAGATATATATATATACATATATACATATATATGTATACATATGTACATATATATGTATACATATGCATACAAATATATATGTATACATATATAAGTATATATATAGATATATATACATATATACATATATATGTATACATATATATGTATACATATATAAGTATATATATAGATATATATACATATATAAATATATGTATATATACATATATATATAAATATATATATACATATATATAAATATATATATACATATATAGATATATATACATATACAAATATATATATACATATATAAATATATATATATATTAATATATATATACATATATAAATATATATACATATATATACATATACATATATATTCATATATACTTATATATACATATATGTATACATATATATTCATATATGTATATATCATACATATGTATGCATATATATACATATATGTATACATATATATATGTATACATATGTACATATATATGTATACATATATATACATATATATACATATATATAAATTTATATATACATATATATGCATATATATGCATATATAAATATATATATAAATATATATACATATATACACATATATAAATATATATAAATATATATACACATATAAATATATATACATATATACATATATAAATATATATATACATATATATACATATATGAATATATACATATATACATATATTCATATATATATACATATATTCATATATATACATTTATATACATATATAAATATATACATATATACATATATTCATATATATACATATACATACATATATGTACATATATACTTATACATATTTATAGATATACATATATGCATACAAAAATATATACATATATATACATATACACATACATATATATACATATACAAATATACATATACATATATACATACACATGTACATATATATACATATATACATATACATATATACATATGTATACATATACATTATATATATAATGTGTGCATCTGTATATGTATATGTAAATATGTATATGCATATCTATGTAATATATTTATGTATATGTATGTATATGTATATGTATGTGTATGTGTATAAATGTATATGTATATATATGGATATGTATATTGGCAAAGTAATGTATCTATAGCAACATCCTTTATTGAAGGTATATGTGCTAGACAAGATAACTACTATACTCAAGAATTAAGGTTGGCGATCATAAAAGACGTATCACGTCAAGATCAATATGCTATGACTGATGATATATAACACTATATATATATGAATATATATACAAATATATGTATGTATATATAGATATATAAATATATAGATATATTTAGATATATATCAGAGAACACTAAAACACGTGGCAATAACGCAGTATAATATAAATATCAACAATGCCTAGATACAAGTTCTACTTGTCATCCCGAGGAGTTGAAGTGTGAGAATGAAGCCTCCTAGGGAAGTCTTAAAGAAGTCTGTTGAATAATCCTCTGAGAATATGTACAGTATGATTCATGACGCGATGCCAATTCATGAGTAACAGGGTAATTTTCAAAGAGCTTAGGTTGACCTCGTTGACTGGACGAGGGCGTGTTTTAGCTTGACGCGGATTGGGCGAAGGGGAGCGGTCAGAGGTCGAAGTCCCGCCTTCCGAACGATTTTCGACAGGACACTCAAAATCCTTTAAGGTCCAACTTTGCTTGATAAGCCTTGAGCGATGATTTCATGGGGCTTCGTTCTGTGAAGGTGAAATTGAAGTTCGGTTAGGTCACCTAAGGTAGCATCTGTTAAGAAGTTATAGCTATTCTTATAATTACTTTCATAGCTATTGCAGAGATATATATGTATATATATATAATATATATGTATATATATAATATATATGTATATATGATATATATATGTATATATAATATATATGTATATATAATATATATGTATATATAATATATATATGTATATATGATATATATGTATATATAATATATATGTATATATAATATATATATGTATATATAATATATATATGTGTATATATATTATGTAATACGTAAATATAATGCCATCTTTAAGTGATACAAGAACCCATTTATGAATTGTTAAAACACAATATTATTGCGCACAAGATGCTGAACACCAGTTTAATTCATAAAGATTAGAAATTAAAGTAGGTGATAGTGTAAAGATAACTGAATTAAGACATCGTAATAATTATGATGCCTGTTGTCATTAGAGGAGCAGGCCGCATGA
>BOPN01001267.1:282831-285331 GCA_017312705.2 Penaeus japonicus
GCAGATTGTACCTTTTTGATCGAAGTGTATTCATATCCTCAGAGGCTAATGATAATGATAAAGATAAGCGTGCTAAGGTGTTTTGGCCTCTCAGTGCCGGTATACTCGCAAGAGAAGGTGTCACTATCGGGGGGGGGGGGGTCCATTCCCATAGCCTGATATTAGAGCGCCATCTCAAAGGTAGTTCTCCAACCAATAGTAGAGAACAGATAGAGACCGTTTTAAGCCCCGTAAGGTCTATTACATATCAAATGAGTAGTATAGACGGTAGTATTGTAAAATATTAAAATCGTGCACAAGATCACAGGAATTACATCGACAAAGTGTATAATGTTGGCATTGGCCGAGGCTGAAAATTCTTTAAGCTTTTATATGACTATCAAAACGTATAATTTATTCATATGATTGATTATGAGATACTTTCTTACTCACGCACTACATCTATTAGTCTTTAGTAAATTATCCTTTCTTATATATCCACTTTATCCATACATTTTCATTCTTCCTTTCTCTTCTATTACCTTTTCTAACATATAGATTTTTTTTTATAGATCTATGTTCCCAGTTGTGACAACCCATCCAGTAATTTATATATTATGTGGTGTACGGGGTAGTGGTAGCAATAGTGGTAGCAGCAGAACGACAACTACCAGCCGCAGCAGCAGTAGTTGTAGTAGTAGTAGTTGTTGTTGTTGTTGCAATAGCAGTTGTGGTAATAGTAGCCCTTAAAGCGATCAACTAGTCTCTCTCATTGTTTTAATTTTAGCGTCCAAGAACACATACTTTTGAGTTTATGTCCGCATTTGGTGCTTGAAGTTCTTTTTCGACGTTTTAGATTATTTTTCTTCCTAATTACCGGAGAGAGGAGAGGGGGGGGAGCTTAACTTGTGTACAGGGTGACAATGTGTTTATTTGCAAGGCCACATTCCTTATTACTCTTACTCATATTTGTTCTAATTTTCACTGTTTATTCACAGTGACTAGCCTGATTAACACAGGAAAATATCTTTCTCTTTTTTCTATTTCTCTCTTTGTATGTATCTATATCCATATCTGTCTATTTATATATGTTTGCATGTTCATCTACTACTATAAAAAGATACTTTATCACATTTTCGTCATATCAAGCATTTAAAATCATCAAATACGATTAAATAAGTCGGATTTAGCTGCTTTGCGCCATATCAAGGGAGCAAAGTCAGTTTGTCAACATAATTTCATTTATGAGGTATGGATGTCGGTAAACTCCCAATAAACCAAAGCCGCCATCAGTACCGCGTAAACATGTTTGTCTACAGGCGGCCGCCCACCTGAACACGCCCGCGACTCGGTCAGAGGGGGCGGGGAGGTGTAGGAAAGGGTCAGGGTTTGTTCTCTGCCTTTGCGATCTTGCACAGTATGGGACGGTTTAAGATCGAGATATCATGACTTTCCGGAGAATGTGGCTATATGTCTTATTGTTATCACTTTTATCACTATCATTGTTAACATCACTATAATTATTATCATTATCATCATCTTTGTTATCATTATCACCGATATTATTATAGTCACTAATATCTTAATAAAGATGCATCCTAATCATCCTTATTATTATCATTATCATTCTTATTACTATCATTATCATCCTTATTAATATCATTATCATTATCATTACTGTTACCATCATTATCCTTATCATCATTATCTTCATTATCATTGTATGTGTCTATGCGTGTGTGTTGGTGTGCGTTTTGTATGTTCGTATGTATACGAATATATAAATACATATATATATATATATATATATATATATATATATATATATATATATATATATATATATATATATATATATATATGAATGCTTGTTGTATTAATGAATTTGTGTGTGTGTGATATATACATATCTGAATCTATCTATCTATCCATCTCTCTCTCTCTCTCTCTCTCTCTCTCTCTCTCTCTCTCTCTCTCTCTCTCTCTCTCTCGCTCTCTCTCTCTCTCTCTCTCTCTCTCTCTCTCTCTCTCTCTATATATATATATATATACCTCTCTCTCTCTCTCTCTCTCTCTCTCTCTCTCTCTCTATATATATATATATATATATATATATATATATATATATATATATATATATATATATATATATGAATAAATACGCACCTATATCTTCCCACTTTACACTGGATTTCGTGAGTGGAAAAACACTATCAATCTTTTATGCTCTTTTATTGAAATGCTTTGAAACGTGCTTCTCTTTGTTTCCATGTGTGTGTGTGTGTGTGTGTGTGTGTGTGTGTGTGTAAATACGGTTGCACATCTCGCAATCCTCGTTTCTACTCGTTTTAAATCGTGAAATGATGGATAAACAGGGAAGGGAAGAGAGATAGAATAAAAAAAGGGGGACATAAAGGTTGAGACAAAGAGCAACGAGTTAGCTTCTGATTTACGAAAGCGGATAAATACATTCTTAAGAAGTCACAAGTAGACATCTAGATCGCCGTAAATGTACTCAGGC
>BOPN01001267.1:300331-310331 GCA_017312705.2 Penaeus japonicus
TCAAACATGCCGGTGGTAATGATCAAAGCTTTTGAATAGTTCGAATTTCGAATGCATAACCCATCTAATACAGAACGGTCGCAAGACGACTAAAATACAAAGATAAAAAGCCGGCGAAGAGGCAGTGCGGATATGAATAAAAATACGCGGGGGGAGACGCAAGACGCCCCATGAACTACGATGATGGAAGGCTCGAGGTTGTGAAGAAACGGAAAAGGTGTCTTCCTGCCTCGTCCGGTTATGCAGGTCATGGAGACGGATGCGAAGGGAAATCAAGATAAAACTTGGTCCGGAAGACCGAACCACAGTAAGCTCTTGAGTTGCATTATTATAGTTCGGTGGGCGGCGAGGCGGAGAGAAAAAAATAAAAAAAGAATGACGCCAGGGTAGAGAGGAAGATGAATACATGCGTAGGTATCCATGTACGTGTTTAAATTCACGGTTCATATCAAACAGAAGAAACGAAGCAGAGTCACCATTATAAATGATATGATACACCGTTTCCCTTTGAATTGCGGCCGCGTATCATATACATGTTTACACAGAGAGGAACACGGATCACCCCTATCCAAGCCCTTAGTGTTCTCCATATAAGAGAACCTACGCGTCATCCCACACAAAGAGTACACATGCCACAACCACCAACGCAGGGGAAAGGTAGCGCTACTCTCTGTTCTATATTAATTCTATACCTCCACTTCGCTCGGTGGGTGAGGGTGGGGTAAGGGGAGAGGTGGGGAGGGGCTGGGGTGAGGGGACAGAGGTGGGGAGGAGGAGGAGGGGGAGAGGGGTTATGGGACAGAGGTAGGGAGGGGTTGGATAGAGGGGACAGAGTTTGGGAGGGGGAGGGGGGAGGGGATGAGGTCGGACGACAGAGGTGGGGAAGGAGTGGGGTTAGGAAGGGGGCAGAGGCGGGGAGGGGCATGAGGTTAGAGGACAGAGGCAGGGAGGGGATAGAGGCGGGGAGAGGGTGGGGTTAAGAGACAGAGGTGAGGAGTGGAGTGGGGGATACGTACTTATGTTAGCTGCGTTTTGGCAAAGTTGCTGGACGTTCGCCAACCGCTGTAAGGTACTGATGACCTTGGGGGAGAGGAGGAAGGGGCAGCGGGCACGCCCTGGGACCTCGAAGTGGGAGTTCGAAGCTTCAGCTGAAAAAAGGGAAAGATGTGGCCGTCCTTCTGGATTCTGTTAATATCTTTATTATTGATTTCATATCAGTGTTAGAATCATCACTATTATCATTATCATTATTAATATTTCTGTTGTTATTATTGCTTTCATTATTATTGCTATTACTATCATTATTATGATTTTTATTGTTATCCTTGCTATCATTACTATTATTATTATCGTTATCATTATCATTATTGTTATTATCATTATTATCATATTATTTTCTTTGTTGTATTGTTATTATCATGATTATTATCATTATTATTATTATCATTATTATTATAACCATTATTATTATTATTATTATTATCATTATTATTATTATTATTATTATTATTATTATTATCATTATTATTATTATAACTATTATCATTTTTATTATTATCATTACTAGTGTAAATGTTACTGTTACATTATTATTACTATCATTCTTGTTGTGTATTATTATCATCATTTATGTTATCATTATTATTGTTATCATTATTACTATTATCATTATCATAGTCATAATATACCATTTGATATATTATCATCATCATTGCTGTTATGATAATTATCAGTTCATTGTCATCATTATCATAATTTTTATCATTACAATTACTACCATCATCATTATTAATTTTATCGTTATCATCATTATTACCATTGTTAATGTTATGATTCTCATTCATTATCATTATCCTTATCATCATTATCATTATTATCATCTTTTTATCGTTATTATTGTCATTATTATTATCATGATGATAATCATTAGCATCATTATTATCATCAGCATCAACATCATCACTAATATCATTATTACCATCATCATCAATATCATTATTATTATCATCATTATTATCATTAGCATTGTTTATTGTAATAACTATTATTGTTCTTGTTATCATTATCATCATTATTATCATCATAACCATTATTATTATCATCATTACTATGATCATTATCTTTATTATCATAATTATCAATATTATTATGATTATTGCTATAGTTATTATTGTTTGTGTTAGCATTATTACTATTATCATTATCATCATTATTTTTCTTATATGATATATTATTATTATACTTGTTATTATTGTTATTACCATAACTATCACTATCATCACCATTGTTATCATTGCCGTTATAAATATCATTATCATTATTATTGTTATAATTATCCTCCATATCGCTATCCTTTTTATTGTTACTATTTTATATCATTATCTTCGCTATTACTATTATCATTATTATCATCATTTTCTTATCAATTACAGTTTTCATTTACAGTATAGTAGTGCTTGTCATAATGATAGTTGTAGTGAAGTCAATATAATTGTTGATATTATCATCATCATTGACATTATAATCAATTAATATAATTATCACTATTTCTATTAGTAACAGAGTAGTCCCTAGAAACATCAGCAGCAGCAGTAGGAAGGGGAGGAGGAGGAGGAGATGGCAGCGGAGGAAATGATAGAAGAAGGAGGAGGAGGAGGAGGAAGAGGAGGAGAAGGAGATGGAGGAGGAGCTGTAGCCAGCAACATCAGCAGTAGCAGCATAAGTAGAGAGGTGATGGTAATGGTAGCAGTAAGAGGTATCATCGTTATCATTTACATCTCCTATCATTATCATCACCTTCATTATCATCACCTTCATTATTATCACCTTCATTATCATCACCTTCATTATCATCACCTTCATTATCATCACCTTCATTATCATCATATTCATTATCATCACCTTCATTATCATCACCTTCATTATCATCACCTTCATTATCATCACCTTCATTATCATCACCTTCATTATCATCACCTTCATTATCATCACCTTCATTATCATCACCTTCATTATCATCACCTTCATTATCATCACCTCCATTATTATCACCTTCATTATCATCACCTTCATTATTATCACCTTCATTATCATCACCTTCATTATCATCACCTCCATTATTATCACCTTCATTATCATCACCTTCATTATCATCACCTTCATTATCACCACCTCCATTATTATCACCTTCATTATCATCACCTTCATTATCACCACCTCCATTATTATCACCTTCATTATCATCACCTTCATTATGATCACCTTCATTATCATCACCTTCATTATCATCACCTTCATTATCATCACCTTCATTATCAACTTCATTATCACCACCTCCATTATCATCACCTTCATTATCATCAACTTCATTATCATCAACTTCATTATCACCACCTCCATTATCATCACCTTCATTATCATCACCTTCATTATTATCACCTTCATTATCATCACCTTCATTATCACCACCTCCATTATCATCACCTTCATTATTATCACCTTCATTATCATCACCTTCATTATCATCAACTTCATTATCATCACCTTCATTATCATCACCTTCATTATCATCACTTTCATTATCATCACCTTCAATATCATCACCTTCATTATCACCACCTTCATTATCATCACCTTCAATATCATCACCTTCATTATCATCACCTTCATTATCATCACTTTCATTATCATCACCTTCATTATCATCACCTTCATTATCATCACCTTCATTATCATCACCTTCATTATCATCACCTTCATTATCATCACTTTCATTATCATCAACTTCATTATCACCACCTCCATTATTATCACCTTCATTATCATCACCTTCATTATCACCACCTCCATTATTATCACCTTCATTATCATCACCTTCATTATCATCAACTTCATTATCACCACCTCCATTATTATCACCTTCATTATCATCACCTTCATTATCATCAACTTCATTATCACCACCTCCATTATCATCACCTCCATTATTATCACCTTCATTATCATCACTTTCTGTTATCATCAACTTCATTATCACCACCTCCATTATTATCACCTTCATTATCATCACCTTCATTATCACCACCTCCATTATTATCACCTTCATTATCACCACCTCCATTATCATCACCTCCATTATCATCACCTTCATTATCATCACTTTCATTATCATCAACTTCATTATCACCACCTCCATTATTATCACCTTCATTATCATCACCTTCATTATTATCACCTTCATTATCATCACCTTCATTATCATCACCTTCATTATCATCACCTTCATTATCACCTTCATTATCACCACCTCCATTATCATCACCTTCATTATCATCACCTTCATTATTATCACCTTCATTATCATCACCTTCATTATCACCACCTCCATTATCATCACCTTCATTATTATCACCTTCATTATCATCACCTTCATTATCATCAACTTCATTATCACCACCTCCATTATCATCACCTTCATTATCATCACCTTCATTATCATCACCTTCATTATCATCACCTTCATTATCACCACCTCCATTATCATCACCTTCATTATCATCAACTTCATTATCATCAACTTCATTATCACCACCTCCATTATCATCACCTTCATTATCATCACCTTCATTATCATCACCTTCATTATCACCTTCATTATCACCACCTCCATTATCATCACCTTCATTATCATCAACTTCATTATCATCAACTTCATTATCACCACCTCCATTATCATCACCTTCATTATCATCACCTTCATTATTATCACCTTCATTATCATCACCTTCATTATCACCACCTCCATTATCATCACCTTCATTATCATCACCTTCATTATCATCACCTTCATTATCATCAACTTCATTATCATCACCTTCATTATCATCACCTTCATTATCATCACTTTCATTATCATCACCTTCAATATCATCACCTTCATTATCACCACCTTCATTATCATCACCTTCAATATCATCACCTTCATTATCATCACCTTCATTATCATCACTTTCATTATCATCACCTTCATTATCATCACCTTCATTATCATCACCTTCATTATCATCACCTTCATTATCATCACTTTCATTATCATCAACTTCATTATCACCACCTCCATTATTATCACCTTCATTATCATCACCTTCATTATCATCACCTTCATTATCATCACCTTCATTATCATCACCTTCATTATCATCACCTTCATTATCATCACCTTCATTATCATCACCTTCATTATCATCACCTTCATTATCATCACCTTCATTATCATCACCTTCATTATCATCACCTTCATTATCATCACTTTCATTATCATCACCTTCAATATCATCACCTTCATTATCATCACCTTCATTATCATCACCTTCATTATCATCACTTTCATTATCATCACCTTCATTATCATCACCTTCATTATCATCACCTTCATTATCATCATCTTCATTATCATCACTTTCATTATCATCACCTCCATTATCATCACCTTCATTATCATCACCTTCATTATCATCACCTTCATTATCATCACCTTCATTATCATCACCTTCATTATCATCACCTTCATTATCATCACCTTCATTATCATCACCTTCATTATCATCACCTTCATTATCATCACCTTCATTATCATCACCTTCATTATCATCACCTTCATTATCATCACCTTCATTATCATCACCTTCAGTATCATCACCTTCAATATCATCACCTTCATTATCATCATCACCGTCCTCGATGCCATTATCATTATCATCAGGTCATGTTACATTTCCTTATTTGCAGACAATTTTTATTCATTTTTCCTCCTTTTCGTTTTCCTTTCATTCCTTTTTTCTCTCTTTCACTCCGAACCTCAAACGCCCTTCTTTCCCCACGCCCACAGGGGGAAGAAACGCCCGGATATAGTTTTGATGCTATTTCCCTCTGGACAACACAACTCCGACAAGATGAAAGAGCAGAGGGAAAGAGGGAAGCAGCGAGAGGGAAAGAACGGAGGAGAGGGAAGGGGGAAGAGAGGAAAAGTGAGAATCTGGGAGAAAGAGATGGTGGAGGGAAATTGGCAAAGCGGACGGGAAAGCAACATGGTGGGGGGGGGGGGGGGAGAAAAAGTGAGGGGAAGGAAGGTGTTTGTAAAGTTCAACATTAATAATGAGGGGTGAGGAGAGAGAGAGAGAAAGAGAGAGAGAGAGAGAGAGAGAGAGAGAGAGAGAGAGAGAGAGAGAGAGAGAGAGAGAGTATTAGAAGTGAAGGAGTAAGAAAGAGAAGGAGAGAGACAAACAAACAGACAGGCAACCACACAGACAAAGACACTGATAGAGAGAATAAGAGAAAGGTGAAAGAGAGAGAAAAAAAACAGGCATACAGAAAATGGAAAGAAGTGAAGGAGAGAAAAAGAAAAAGAAAAGCGAGAACTCTGTCAAGGAAGCAGCATCTGGGCCTCCGTTTTCTTTGCGAAGGAATGTGTGGCAGAGACAGACAGATATCATTTCCTTCCTTTATGGCTTGCTGTTACACCCCTTTCCCCCCCTGTCTTCTTTACTGTCATATTTTCTTTATTATTTCTTCTTCCTTTTCTTACACTTTCGTCTGTTTTTTATCTATGTCTTGTTTTCGTTACTTTCGTCGTATAAATGTAATTAATATAATTATTTTTGTATTATTATCTTTTTATTTCTGTTCATCCCGTTCGTAAGGTGGCATTGCCGATTACGGTGTAGCAATAACAATGATGATGATAAAAGGAAGATGTAAGTGAGAAATCATAACAACGAAGGTTATCTTCTTAAATCTCACCATTATTATCATTATAATCTATATTATCATTACCGTCATTACCATTACCAATATGATTATTGTTATCATTATTATTGATATTAGCATTATCATGTTGATAATGATAATATCAATAATGATAATAATGATAAGGATGATAATAATCATATTATCATCCATATCACCATATTTTTTATAATTATTATCATTATTGTTTCTGTTGTCATTATCATTTTCTATTATTGTTATTTTTATTATCACCATTATCATTATTTTCATTAATGTTAACATTATCATCAGTTTTAACATCATCCTTGTGTATTATCAGTATTATTACTATTATTAGTAGTATTATAATCATTATCATTATCATGATTACTGTTATTGGTATCATCATTATCATTAGTACTATCATTATCATTATCACTAATACAGCTATCATTATAATCATTATCCTTATTATGATAATTACATTTGTTTTTGTGATCAATATGTGCGTGAGTATGTGTGTGTGTGTGTGTGAGTGTGTGTATGCGTGCGTGCGTGTGCATGTGTGTGTGTACATAAAGCCTTTTTATAAATTTCTTTTATCACACCAACATTCTTAATTTAGCACGTAGTTCGTAAGCCAGCCCAACATGCCGAAGGGATTACGGCATTACCCAACCCACCGGCGGCCGTAAATCAGTCCCGGCCGGAAGGGGAAACACCTCAAAACACACACGTTTCCCCTTGTGTATTGACGCCTTTACGGGCATATTTCATCACGACCCATGTTTTCCTCTCTGGATTTCTGAACGCGTGATCCCGTTCCGTTTTCTTTAAGGTTTCCGGACTAGGTATAACTGCTATAATTGTCGTTGCTGTCGTTATCGTCTTTGGTATTTTTCGTGTTGTTATTATTGTTTCAAAGTTGATAAGGGTAGTAGAAATAATTAGTGATGGTGATAATTATTATAATGAAAGTAATGAGGATATTGATGATGGCGTCAATAGTAATGGTATTCATAATAATGCTAGTAGCAACTTTGATAATGATAGTAAGGGTAATGATGATATCAATAATGACAGTAAAAATAATGAAATATCAAGTATGATGAGGATGATGATAATAAGGATAACAATGTTGAGAAAAACCATGATTATAGCAATGATAATGATGATAATAATAATGATAACAATGATGACAATGATAATAATAGTAATGATGATAACAAAGGATGATAATGATAATAACCATAAGAATTATGGTAAGCATATTCATCGTAATAGTAGTAGGGAAAAAGATTATGAAAATAGTAAAAATGATAGCAATAATACTGATAGTAAAAATAATGATAATGATAATAATGATCATGGTAATAAAACTGATGGCGATAATTGCGATATCAATATCAATGATGAAAATGATGATAATGATAATAACAATAACAAAGTAATAATGATAACAATGATAATGATAACAACAACAATAATGAGAACCATGATAATCGTAATGAAAAGTAAGGAATATAAGAGAAATAATAGTAAAAATATTTATGTTAAGTTATTATGGAAATAATAGGGATATTAGTAATTACAATCACCAAGATGATAATAATAATAATGATGGTTTTTATCATTATAAACAATGATATTAATAATGATATTTACTATTATTACCATCAGTATCATGTTATCATTATTATAATAATTATTATTATTATCATCATCATGATAATGACAATGATAATAATAATGATAGTTATAATAAGGATAATAACAAGGATGATGATTATAATCACAATAACACTAATAACAATAATAATAATACCAGTATTGATAATAATGATAATGATGATTATGATAATATTACTAGGAATGAGCATAATATCAGTAATAGCAATATATATATATATATATATATATATATATATATATATATATATATACATATATATATATTTATTTATTTATTTATTTATTTATAGTAGTAATAATAATGAAAGTAGTTATAATGATAACAATAAAATAACAATAGTAATAATACTGATACTAATGATAAAAGTGATAATGATAATAGTAATGATAATGTAAATAATGATAATAATGAAAATAATAACAACATTGACAATGGTAAGAGTAATATCAATAATAACAATAATGATAATGATGATAACAATGATGATAATCCTTCTGATGATAATGAAGATGATGGTGATGATGATAATGAAAATAAATAATGATAATGATAACAATGGTAATGGTTATATTGATAATATGAATGATAACAATACTACTACTACTGATGCTGATGATAAAAAATAATAATGATGATAATTATAACAATAATGATAGTGATGATGGTTTTACTAATAATGGTGTTAACAATAATAATGATGATGATGAAAATAACAACAATGATGATAATGATAAAGATACTACTTCTATTAATAATGATGATA
The DNA here is from genome assembly GCA_017312705.2 of Penaeus japonicus. NCBI lineage: Eukaryota > Metazoa > Arthropoda > Malacostraca > Decapoda > Penaeidae > Penaeus > Penaeus japonicus. The sequence goes on from BOPN01001267.1 coordinate 309,553, forward strand.
ATAATGATGATGATAATAATAATAATAATAATAATAATAATAATAATAATAATAAAAACAATAGTGATAGAGACTTTTGTAAAAATAATGACTACGACGATAATGTAAATGTAAATCTTGATAATCCGAGGCCGTGGCCCACAGCAACCACTGCAAACAAACACGTCCACCTGCGTACTGTGATTGGGTCAAGGAATGCCATATCTGTCTTCTAATCAACAGCTTTTCTTCCCACTTTTCTATTTCTTTGCCCAATGCTTTAACTAGAATGCCCGATGTTTCAGAGGTATTGCAATGCTGTGCCTCATAGTCTCTCCTTGCAGCCATTGCGTCGTCCTGATGCTGCCCTTGACGACTGTTGGCCCTCTGCATTCCTGAGTTTCTGAGACACGGTCGTAGTCCGTATAGGAAACCGCGGTAATGCTTGTTTGTTGCAAAGCTTTGGGCCTTATCTACCTATTTACTTTTACTTTAATCACTCTACACCATCCAACTAAATTCAATCCTTTGAATAGCACAAATAACAGAGGTGCTAGAACCATGCTAGTCCTATCACCTCAGAAAAATAGGATCCTTCCGGGACCTGTTGCGTCCGGTAGATCCAGTCCATTCTTGGCCTTTGACTCTTAGAGACGACGGTAATACTTTTGCCAGGACCTTTACAACATTTTCTTGGCAATGGAACAAGTCATTATTTTCTGAAAAATCTTCCTACTTTCGCTTTTCCATAATGTTTTTTTCTCACTTTTCTTCAGTCTTTGTTTATTGTTTATTGTCAT
>BOPN01001268.1:12500-35000 GCA_017312705.2 Penaeus japonicus
CTCAGTGAGTATTATACTAATGGCAATTTATAGGAAAATGATAAAAGACAGCTAATACACTCCGGGAAATACAGTTTGCTAACTATGTTATCAGGAAAGAGAGAAGGGGGATATAACACAAAATTATTTTCCCATTCACGGTTTTTCTATCTCTTGACACAAGGGAAGAAACGGACCGGGATGCACGATGTATTTTTTTTTTTTTTTTAATCTTCCGTAAATATCTACGAAAACTATAAGTAGATATTTCTTTGAATATGTGTTTTTTCACTCATGCAGTGTACAGATCTACTTGCCGATAACATTCTGATTTTTCCAATTCGTAACACTGTAGAGCGACTCTTTACAATTACAGATTCAAGATCGAGATCACAGGAGTCCTCTGGTGCGGTCCGGACACTGCAACGAGATGGACTGGTCGCTTGTCGAGACAACGATCGCATTCTGTTTACGATCCATGTTGACCCTGGTTGAAGACTTAACAAGGTAAGTTGAGTTACAATGTTTTTTTCTGATCTTCTCTTGAGATTTCTTGTATTTTTGTATTACATGTTTTGTGTATGTGGGAGGGAGGGAGGGTGTGTATATTAATATTAGTCACTTGGTGTTACCGATACGTGTGTACAATGTAAGAGACATCACCCAACGCACTGTTCCGATTTACCAAGTTACGATTAGTGCTTATGGTCTGGGCTTCTTGGAATATTGGTGTTTGTTTCTATGAATAAAGCAATGAAATATAATAAAGAAATAAACATGGGCTATTGTGTATTCTTTTCTTTCATATATCAATAATTTATGCAGCAGATAACTTTCATTGTTTAGGGAATCTTCCTCGTTATGCCGATATTGTTAGTTATGGAAATTATCTGCTGCGAAAGAAATTGGCTCTGTATTTTATTCTTACCCAAAATATATTTTAATTCAAATATATAATTACCTTCATATTAGTACATATATTTCTTTATTCATATTTTTTTCACAGCGAGTGCCAATATCATGAACAAATGAATAATGCTTGTGGGATTTTTTTCATATTACCTCCACTAAAGATGAAATTCCAAAGAAGTTATAACAACTAGGAAACAAAAACAGTATAATTAGCAAAAAGGCATTTGTCAAAGAGCTCAATACATGAGGCTGTCTTTATTTCTAAAAAGGGTAAAGAACTTTAGGAAGAAAACAATCTTTCATGTATTTTTTTTTTATCAAATATACAGTATGTCACATTACTTTACAGTTCCAGAGTAAATAATACAGAGAACATTACACAAAACCGATAAAGTACAGAATGTTGAAAGAGTATGGCAACTTAAGAGAAAAAATAAATATAATAGTCAGAACATTTTTTTAAAAATCAATATGCATACATCAACACGATATATCAATATCATTTCCATCATAGTAAACAAGTCTTTCTGTATTCTCATGAAATTGTTATTCCCAACTGCTTTTTTCAGTCAGTTTTTATTCAATTCCTCCAGAACACTCAGGGAATCCACAAAACACAAGATGGAATGGCTGAAAATAAACTCCGTGAAATATACTACTTTAATATCAAGCATTAATGAAGAAACTGGAAAATTGTCAAAGAATCACATAGACTTTCCTTAGTAACCCCAAACACACTTAATACAATACATAATAATCTCTTCCACAAATGGAATTTTCACACAAAGATAAAAATTTTAGGATTCATCATGCATTTTCATTTCATTATATTTCTTGTTATAACGCTGGTGATAAATATTCTGATAACTGATATTGTTAAATTCAACCTCAGAGAAAATAAAAGGGACTTTGATGATAATTAGGTTTCTTTGTGCTATGTGATTATTCAATTTTTTTTTTTTAATGAAAAATGAATTTTGTGGGCAACACTGTTTCATTGTTATTTCATCTTCCTTTTGATACAGTTTCATTAGAATTCTTCCAGGTATTATCTCTCAATTTTGTCCCCTTCCCCTTCTTATTACGTGTACAAAAATGCCGTTTTGAATTCATTACAAAAATTGTCAAGAATTAATCACATGCATATATTAATGGACGAGAAAAAATACTCACTTCCTCTGACTTATCTATCTTTTCTTTCTGATATTTTCCCTAATCTTTTGAGACAATTCTGAAAAAATAGTGAGTAATCTGTTAAACACTAAGAATGTTGACATTCTTGTTAAATGAATGTACATGGATAAATGGACAGACAATAAATAGTATTTGGTTGATGTGATGCCAAAATCTGATAGGATACTGCAGTTGTTAGTAGGTTAAAAGCTGTTAAAATTTAACTGGTTAGATCTCTGTTCGGAAGGACTAGACATATATATTGTATATCAATATGTTGAGGTTCTGAAAAAAATAATCTTTTGTAGTTTTCCCATACAATGAAACCAAGCAAACGTTTGTCACAGTGTGGGCAAGAGAGAGAGAGAGAGAGAGAGAGAGAGAATGAAAGAAGAAAATTGGACTAAAAAAAATAAATAAATAAATGAAAACAATAAAATAAAATACAAAACACAAGAAAAAATATACGAAAGTCTTTCACTTTAAGCCATAACTCAAAATATCCTATGCAAAATTACTCTTGAAGTAAGGCATGGAAAATAATAATAATAATAAAAATGAAAGAAAGAAAAGGGGGTTCTAGAATTTTCACTTAAGTGTCACTCTTCCACAGTTTGATTGTTTTATCATTTTCTAATGCACCGGAAGCAATGATGTTCTGCGTTGGATGGCAGGCTGTACATAGTACAACATCTGGAATATAAGAACAATTAATTAATACAAATAAAATTATATAAACAACTTGACTGTGCACAAAAAAATAGTAAAATGAAATCAAATAACCTTTAATATATCATACCTGAATGGCCTTCTAACTTTTGAACAATTTCTTTGGTTTGTAAATTCCAAATATAGATAAGGTTATCTTCTGATCCAGAGACAATCCACTGAAAGGGTGAGAAATAAATAAATTAGTAAATATCCTACATAATTAACAAAAGGAGAAAAGTGAACACCAAGTTCATATATCACTGGGTATCATTGTTAGGTTTATTGTTAATTATTTTACATCAAATACATTGTGAAAAATGTATTTTTCACATTAAAATACGAAAACTATGAGGATTTCTTAACCAAAATATTTATTTTTAAAAAGTATAACAATAATAAATACTATCACCACTATAACAATCTTTGCCAAAAATTATTATGTTGAAATAAACACCTTTTACAGGGCTATCAGGACTCCATCCACAAAATAAGGGGAACTTACCTTTCCTCCTGTTACCGAGAAATTGGCAAATATGCAATACTTTTCATTCTTGTGCCCTGTGTAGGTCTTGAGGCATTTGCCTTTACTATAGTCCCAGAGTTTTAATGTGTTATCTAAAGTTGCTGCCAGTATATATTTTCCATTGGGAGAGAACTTTACAAAGGAGACGGGGGGATTGTCGTCATCAATGAGCGTTTTGAGGCACTGCCCGGAAGTGGTGTCCCAGATTCGACTGAAAGGAATGAAAAGACATGGAATCTAAATTATTGTTGTTTCCTAATAGATACTTAGTGTCTTTAGAAATGAGGTTGTAAAATAGGAAAATGTAATGGAAGTAATAGACTTTCCCAAATTTTGGTTCCATCTCATATTAAAAAGAAATAAAAAAATTGACTGTAATAATTAAACATAATTGTTCTTATAAATACCATATGACTAAGAGAATCTCTGGCTCTTTAATAACAATAAGTTTTTTTAAAGTCAATGCTATTAGAGTATTTACCTAATGCTTCAATAGTAAAAGTATCCCTTGATCAGAAATAGACAGAAATACATAATCTATTAACATTTAAAATATGCTTCATTCAGGGAGATTCATGTTAAATGTAACTGATTACTAAATCAAACTCAACATAAACACATTTCTAACTTCTAAAACCAAATAATGGATGCTAATGTTTTCATTTCTTCTTTGTTTAGTGAAGATTTTGCATTTATTTTCTACATGAGTCACCACTTATTCTATATTTCAGTAGGAATTATTAAAGGCATGGCATCTGTCATACAAGATAATGAGCCTACCAACAATAAACTACAGTTTATGTTTTGTAATATAATCTTTTAAAACATATTTCTTTTTGTCATCAGATTTCTTGTCTCTCTTTCTGTCTGTGATTTAATATATTCAGACATCTACCTATTAAAGCCTTAAAAAAATTAAACCAAAGCTTCACAACCTACCATAACCCATCGTAACTACTAGAAACAATAAGTGTGCCATCTCTGTTGAAGTTCACAGCACTGACTGGATCTGAATGGGCTGGGAGAGTTTTTAAACACTTGCCAGTTTTGACGTCCCAAATGCGCACACTCTCATCAAACTGGAAAGAAATTTTCAGACATGAATATTTGTAAAAGATAAAAATATTCTAAATGTAGGTTTTGTGTAACTTATCTTAAATTAGAATTCTTGTATCCCATAAAATAGCAAACTTACAACTCACTAAAAGGGAATCATATATTGTGCTCTACAACCAATATACATGAATCTTTATTGGCTAAAATTTCACTCTGATAAAAACTTGAATTAGTATGTGTGATGCATACTGGGATACATGAAAATGAAGATGCTTATAAAGATATCTCTGGTTGAACTTACCGAGCCTGAGACAATAAGGTTGGACTGTGGGTTGAAGTTACAGCAGAACACATAGTTGCTGTGTCCTTTCAAGGTTTTCACACATTTGCCCTGTGACATGAAACATTTATTAGTTCAACATTTACATATCTCTATTCTAAATTTGTGCTAATAATACAAATGCTGAACATCTAACCATAACTAAAATTGTATATTTACTCTCTACAAATTCCAGTTTTTTTTTTAATAATACCAGCATATACCCAATATTTCACTTAACTTATTAAATGTAGTACATTAGTATCAATATTTACTTACAGAAGCCAATTCCCATATTTTTAATGTTTTGTCATCTGAAGCAGATACAAGGAGTCTGCTGTCATGAGACCAAGCTACATCACTGATACCTAGTTTGTGGCCCGACAAAGTCTTTTCAAACTTTCCGTCATAAGCTCCCCATATCTTGATTACTTTGTCAGCCGCTGTTAAAAAGAGATGGGAAATAAGTATGTTAAGCCATCCAAATTAAATAAAATCTGGATAAGAGGTCAATCCAAAAATGAAACCAAGCTTTAAAAAATAGTTAATGATACTAGTGTTTTATTCTTGACGAGAGAGAAAGAAAACCAGTGACTGGACTATTAAGAAAACAAGTCATTCATTTGTAAGTAATCAAATAAATTTGATTACATAAGTATGGTTCCTGTTTGGATTGACCTAATACACACAGAACACGGCACAACCCTGCAGCTCCATTCATGTCAGGCCTTCAGCAGCATACCCCATTCTTTTGTTAAAATGGTAACCACAATACATTCCTCCTCTTTCTGAAGACCATGTGGAAGAGAGTGTGTAAAACAAGATTCTTGACATGTCCTCAGAACAGGAAATGCAGAAATATATCATTGCTGCCATATTAACCACTGACAATAATGACAATATAGGGGGGTCAACAATGAACCAAACTACAAGACTGATAATTGCCATTTGAGACCTACAGTACTTCAAATCAAACAGAAGTGTCAAACTAATAGCTGTAATATATAATATTTAATCTAATCATTCTCCAAAGAATAGAATAAAAAAAACAGGGTAAAATCTGTGTGATTTTCATAACCAGACATTGCATAAGAAACTTATAAACAGGATGTTAATACTTATATATTTGCCAATTCAAATGATAACAACAGATAACTTACAAGAACTTGCAAGCCAATCTCCTGTAGGGCTGAACTTGACTGATGAAACTGCTTTAGAATGCCCAGAAAGTGTATACTTTAATATGTAGTTTGGTTTCTGAAAAAAAGGAAATAAATTAATAAATCAATAAATGGTATGCCATTTATTTTTGCTAATATAGATAATATCAACTATAACAATAATTAATGATGATAAAAATCATTCAAATAAAATACGCATTTTATGAATAGAGCATCATACATCATTACAGTATAATATCTTTTTTTCAAAGAAACTATACAGCTAGCACAAACTATCTTCCATTTTACCTCATGCTTTGTCAGTCAACATCAGGAAAGACATCTATATATTTAATTATTTATTGATCTATTTACACACACTAAAAAGAAAAAAAAAATTTAGTTTATCATTTTCAAATCTATACTAAAAATAGATAACATTATTCCCTCTGGTACTGAACAACAAATGATAACATTCCCCTTTCCTCACTGAGAAGCCACTTTTCTTACCTTGCTTTACTGCTTAATTCTGATTCTTTCTGACCCACAACCATTACAACCTCTATATGGTAGCAAATTACATTATGTAATGTGCTTATCATTAACCCATTGCGTACGGGTGTCATGACATACATGACGTAGGAGTTTTGGCCTGACGACGGGCGTCATGACGTACATGACGTTCGGGGATTTTGGATCACTGTGCTATTTTAATTTACTATGAAAAAGGAATGAGTGATGATGGCTACTGCAGTCATAATTACTATAATTACCGTAATATCGTGCTAACTTAACGTCCAAAACCTAGATGGCACCACTTTTTCCTAGCACTAGCAGGAGAGAGAGCCTTGGCACCCATCCACAGTCTCTAGCAAGCACTGTCTCTATAGAGCGATTGCACACACGAAGTTGATGAACCCTTGCTCTAAAGTACCGCCGTGAAGGATGTGCAGGCTGAACGAGAAGAGGAAGGTGACTCAATCCATACCCAGTGTCTGAAATGTGCTCCTGTGCCAATATGGATGCTTTTCACTGTGGCACTCACAGTCACAAGCACAGGTTTCATCCCTCTTCCCTACCTCTTCTTGTTATCTTTATTGTAGGTGGTTATATGTTTCGTATTCGTTCATGACAGCACAAAAATTCGAAAAAATAAAGTTGCCTTTTGTCCTCCCATAAAACAGCAATACTTCTATCACATTGAGTATAAAGAAAATAATGAGCTAATATGGATAATATACTACAATTTTAGTCAACTGCAGCACTGATAGAGCCATTCATATGGCACATTTAAGTCTCTAAACTCAATAAAACACAAAAACCGCTCTAGTTTTACAATGAATGACTGAAAGAGAGTGGGACGATTCAAATTACATTGCTTCAAGCAGTCTCTCTCAAAAATAAAACCTATCCTGGAGGCTGGGCAAGCAAATCTATCTCCGTCTGCAATGGGTTAATACTTATGCTCATGTGATATACCTCTCAGTTACATAAGCCTATACTTTCATTATAAGTCTCTTCTGAAGAACACAGCTACGAGTACTTACAAGGGTATGACTGGCTGGTTTTGTGCTGGAGCTGTTTTCTCCACCACTTCTCTGTTCTTCTGACATATTGAAGTCAAATTTTGACAAATAAAAGTGCAGCTATAGTCTACAGCATACCTGAAATGATGAATCTCATTAAGCCCTGCAACATATACTAAATATAGTTCATTACAACATATCACATACATATTTTTTTAAGGTCCTGAACTCAAATTGGAAAGACAGGACCACCCATCAACCCCACTCCACAAATAAACATGCACTATAGCTTTCCCTGTGCTGCAATCCCTACCACTTGCACTACTTGCTCTTCTCTTGCGATCCATATTTATGAGAAAAATAACAGTAACCCATGGTAATAAACAGCTATGGCAGTCAAACAAAAAGGAGTGATGACGGTGTCATTACTGGCCACTGCCTCGATGGCTGTTGGCGTCTCAGCAAGAACCAACAAAACCTTCACCACGTATATTCTGCCAAGACAATATTTGCATACGTCCCTGCCATTTTATAGCGAAAAAGGACTAGTCCAAACTCTTTCTTGGTAGAATATATGCATTAGGTTGTTGGGTTTTGCAAGAGTGCACAGCATTGGTCCACGGCAACTAATTTAAACTGTGTAACCATTGATTTGGACTTATGATGGGATCCCATCCATCAAAGATTACAATAAGCTTATGATGGATAAAATACAATCAATATAATTATGTGGAAACAGTCTCAGTTTGAAAGTGAAATGTAAGTGTCTTCTAAACATGTTGATATTTGTATATGATTATGTACATAAATAAACATAAATGTTTAAATATATAGACGAACACACAGCTATTATCTTCAAGCTCAACTTAATCATAAACAAAATTGTATAGATACAACATGAGATCAAATGATAATGTTTTAATTGATAAAAAGATACTACGAAAAAATGTATATATAAAAAAAAAAAATAATAATAATACTTAGTTTCTATTATGTCTTAACCACATGAAAAGCCCTTGGTAATAATCCAACTACAATACTTGTAGGCTAGCATTATAGAATAACAATTTCCAAATTTTCAGTATTCACAATGGGTTTACCCCTTCCATGCCAGCCAATTTCATGGGGTCGGATCATCTTTGTATTGCATTTTCCATTTTGTTAAAATTAAACTCTATTTATTCCTTTAGTCATGACGACCTTCAATACCAAATGATAATTAGTATCATTTATATATATATATATATATATATATATATATATATATATATATATATATATATATATATATATATATATATATATATATATATGAATATATATGAATATATATGAATATATATGAATATATATGAATATATATGAATATATATGAATATATATGAATATATATGAATATATATGAGAGAGAGAGAGAGAGAGAGAGAGAGAGAGAGAGAGAGAGAGACACTCATCGGGCATTTAGCCGTGTCACACGGGTGTGACGCACCGTCATTGGGCATTTAGCCGTGTCACACGGGTGTGACGCACCGTCATCAGGCATTTAGCTGTGTCACACAGGTGTGACGCACCGTCATCGGGCATTTAGCCGTGTCACATGGGTGTGATGCACCATCATCGGGCATTTGGCCGTGTCACACGGGTGTGACGCACCGTCATCAAAGAGTTAAGATGTGGCCCATCTTAGAAGGCTTAAGTATATACCCCTTGCAAATGTGACTGAGTGCACGCTTGTGCAAATGTTTCTTGGTCAATTAACAATTGGCTTGCCACTTAAGTCAAAATATTTTGTTTCCATCGGTATTGTGCCAAACTTTTACCCTATGAATATAAATAGCAATATACATAAATAGAATACAAAGATAAAACATCTGTTGTATATGTATATGTATATGTATATATATATATATATGTATATGTATATATATATATATATATACATATATATATATCCACGTATATCTAAAAAAAAAAAAAGATGAGCATTGTTTTTTTATTATTCAATTCAATGCAATAATAAAATAAATTCTTATATAATTTAATCACATCATAATGGAATTTACTTGAATAAATTTTATATCATTGAGATAATTTAGTTATTGATGAAGACTGTGATGTACACTGAAATAGAGTAATAGAGTAGTTATAGTTAATGGAAACCATCTAAAGCAACAATAATGGCAGTCTTTATGACTGTCGCAGCATCAAGCAATCACTGCAGCCTTTGTGCCTGTCAGCAAAAAACAAGATATCTTCATCCCATAAATTCAGGCAAGATATAGGTTATTCTACACTATTTGTCACCACTTGATCTTTGAGCTCAATGCTCATCAATTTTTAATAGTGGCGGCAAAGCACATAATGGACTGCTAACCAAGAGTTTGGTTATTCACTTTGTACAAACTTTCCTATTTGCTCACTTCTAGCGATTATAAGCGGCTGGTGAACTATGTGGCCTGTCACTCATAGTACATAAATTTGCTAGAAATCCCAGGGATTTATAGTCCATTTTCTCTATAAGCATCAGGATTCAACAAATCAAGTCTGGATAAACACATTTCTGTGTATTTGGTAACACCACAAGACTTTAGGTGACAAGTGGCCACATCCAAACATATTACATAATCAAAAGCTATTTGCCATTTTACTAACCATTGCCATGCTCAGACACCACAGGTAGACATTGATAGTGTAGACAGGTCTTAGAGAATTAATAAAAGCTTTCTCATGCAAGAATACACATGGTGAAGGTTTACTGGCCCTTCCTGGAGCCAAGTGATCCTTTGAAACTATACCAGAGGCAAGACAGCCACCCAGTGAGTCCAAAAGCTACCAAGAAACTTCAACTCAAATGCCTTCATAAATAAGGCTATTACGATAGGTCCCGCTAAAAATTGGATACGAGTATTTGTGCAAATCTCATGTAATTTAATGTTGGCTTTTCCTATGTATACTCAACAATTTCTCTATACTTCCCAATTTCTACAGTCAATGTTGATGATACATATAATTATTTGCTATACCAGATTACATATTCTTGCAAATACATCATAATGCACATAATGCAATTGCCCTTGCATCACTTGATACTTAAAATTGTGCCAATACAAAATACAAAGCTTCCTATCAAGATGACAAACGCATAGTGTTCGCCTACTCTGCCATTCAAACAATAACATGCAAGTGCAAGCCTCATGTACCCTCACCTGCAATTGCATGTGCAATCAAAGGTGGACCTGCCAGGCCACTACTCAATGCCTAGAGTAAATTCCTTGATTCCAGTTGCATATACTTCCCGATCTAGATCCTAAAGTGAGTCAGAAACCCCAAGAACGAATGATATGAGAGTTAGATCGAGTCACGTTACGTTAAATTCTCCCGTTAAATTGTGGCGCGACTTTGAGAACTGCTTCCATGGTTTATCTGTCGAGTCGTGTTAATAAAATGGTCTCTTCGGCTTATGTAGCGGGCCTCATTTCTTTGCCTGGCCATTCTCACGTTTATCGTCACCCTTGTAACAGTGCCATGACACTCACCCTACCGAGAAAGAGAGGGAATCCGCGAAAAATAGTGACTTTGGAGAAGAATTGATCCTTGGGCTTTTGGAGAGCACTATTTACACCCAAACACAAACACTGCCATGTGAGAGGCAGAGATATCAGTTATGCAATTGCCGGGGGACGTAAATTGCGCTAACTACAGGTGGGGTGCCCGTGCCGCGTGGAAATATTTTCAAGGCCTATAAGTCTGCGCGCCTCGTGGATTTTGGGTTTTGAAGAATGTTGAGGATTTTTAGGAGAGCGTGTTGGTGCGATGTTTGGCGGCTGGATACGTTGTTGGAACCGGGAGTGACGTCAGGGCAGCCATGATGTTCTGAGACTCGCGGAGGAAAGACGCGAGTAAATGTGCTCCTCAGGAACCCGCGGCGGCCTTTTCCCCGATTGTGCATTATGCTGCATGCTAGCTAAGCGTTCGTCATGCACGAACTCTGGAAAAGAAGGTGAATAATACTAGTATGAAAGCCGTAATGGGCGAGGTAGGCGAGTGAGCAGGTAGCGTGGTCATGTGACCGGCGCCGACCAATCAGGGAGCGAGTTGGCGGCGACGCTGACCAATCAGGGCGCGAGTTGGCTTGGCGCGTGGCGGCGGCGGCGGTTAGCGCTGCGAGAGCCGAAAGCGTCCGCGCCGTGTATCGCGCTCTATCATGGAGGGCCGGGGCCATCCAGCCCACCACGGCTACCAGCACACGCCCACGCCCATCAACAGAGGGTATTTCGCGCCCATCCCTCGTCTAGGATGAGAAATAATGGCACATGCCCGACATTACACTGAGCGTGTGTACGCGCCATCCGAGGTTGAGTCAGCCATAACTCTGTAGAAGCACAAGGAAAATTCTTTGGATCTGGCGGCGCTCTAAGGGCCACCAACGGCCGAGGCGCCCCAGCACGAGCACCCTTTGCGGCAGGGGCATCAAGGGTGGTTCCACGGGCGGCGGAGGCGGCGGCGAGGGTGCGGGCGCGGGCAGGGCGTCCTCCCTCGTCGCGGGCCCCGGCGCCTCTGAGCGCCGCCCGCCATTTTGAAGCCGAAGCCGTTATGGCCGACGCCACAGCCGCTGCCTTTGAAGTTTAGGGAGATTGCCTGCGCCGCGATGTGAGTGCCCGCCACGGACCTGTGCCATTTTGTGCCGCAAGAGCTAGAGACTGTCTTGGAGTGCAAAGTGCCTTTCGAAGGGACTCGAGTGACGAGAAAAGCGAGTGCGTAGAGTGAGGGACGCTCCGTGCGCCGTGCAGGGAGCGAGCCAGGGTTTGTTGTGCGAGGCGATTCCCATTTTGCGGATTTGGGCCAGAGTTTAAGTACAGGCTCGACCTCTAAGAGGACTTATTGGTGCTAAGGACGATTTCGGTGTCTGTGTGCCCTTGGTTTGAGGAGTAGGTCGAGTGTGAGTGCGACCGAGGCTAAGGGACAGAGTGCATGTTTTGACCAAGGCCGTTACCACTGTTGTGTAAGAAAAAGTGTGCTTGGTGCTAGTCCAACCCCAAGGTATGTGGCCCTATGCTCCCCTCACCAGGGCTGGCCTGGGAAGGCATTTCATGGTAGTTCCAGATCCGAAAAGCACCCAATAACATGCAGATACGAGAGTTGATGCCTGCTCTGGGGTGGGTGTAGGCCTATCCCAGCACCTGGGGAGCAGAGGATGCTTGTGCTTGAGAGGCAGTGCTGTTGTTAACGGTTCCTATTTCGAATGTTGAAGGTGTGATTCTTTGCTTGGGATTGATCTAAAGTGATGTTTGTGTGTGGAGAGGAGTGTGTTAGCAGGGGTGGGGTGGGGGGGAGGGGCTATGGGGTTCATGTTTGATGATGTGTGATTCAGTTTGTTGAGTCCTTCCCTCTCAGTAAGTGGGTGTTGATAGTTTAGATGATCATAATGCAGGGGAAGAGCAGAACGTGAACATTTCGTGCTCAGAATATTTCGTTTACGAAGGGTTAACCTACTAGTCGAGGTGCAATTTGAGGTAGATTTGCGTTATTTGTTATTTGCTATTTATGGTAGTTACTCAGTTTATAATCATATTCAGATTTATTGGTTGACCCATTCATACGTCACTATGATACAAATATCTCGCACAATAGATATTAAAGTAGATCTTCACTTTTTATGGAAAAAAAAAATTACGCATTAGCAAGCTTGTAGGAGTTGTTAGTTTGAGAAATATTTGGCTAGTGAATATTACAAAGGAGAGTAACATTTTTTGTTTTTCTCTCTTGCTAATTCGTTGAATATCACTTTTCCTTCTAGATTTTATTCAATGTGTGCATTAAGTGATAGATTGCCTTACATTTCTTCCAGATACAAATTAGAAGCCTTGATTTATTAACAGAATAGGTCATAAGTATTAGGGTAGATAACATCAAGCCAACGTAAACGTGTAAAATTCAAACCATGACGAGATGTAATATATATATCTATAATATCTATCCTTTTGCTTAAGTTCATATTCCCTTATATATTATACTTTTCATAAAGTCCATTCATGTACTTAAGAATGCCTATTAAAATCAATATTTTTTCTATCGTATCTGTAATACTTCATCAAGCAATGCTGAGCCCCCTATACTTTGGCAAAGCCCTATTAACCTTCAGCACTGATATTCTTGCATGATAGAACGTAAAGTAATTCCTTATTTATTAAAAGGCAAAATCTACAAGCTCTATTCTGCCAGAATATATTTGGTGGAAGTTTGTGCATTGTAGAGGCCAACGCGTCTTTTGATAAAGATTGTGGTTTAGTTGTTTTACATGTTAATTTTGTTAAAAGCCATGGCATCAGTTCTTTTCCTTATGCCACTGACATTCTGGCAAAGAAGTACCTGGACGAATTGTCAGGGAGGTAACTATGTTACGTCTTGCCAGAATATACGTGGTGGATTGTTGATTGACCATTGTTGGAGCGTGGCTGCTGCAGCATCCCTTGATACACATTGTGTGTTTTTTACCTATAATTTGTTTACCTTTTTAATATACAAATAATGTTTTGTTTGTTTATTATGGCTAATACATTACTACTCTAATGTTGTTCAGTCTTATTCTTGATGATTACCTCTGTGAAATTTCATTAGATTGGTAAAATTATTACAAGAATAGATTACACAAACAAAAACGTACAAACTAAAGTAATCAATACAATGAAGTTAATTGATTCAATACTTTAGAGTATATTGGGATTTTATTTTTGTTTAATATCAAGAACAAGAAGTTGTGCAATAGATTAAATTATTGTTTCCAGAAGATAAGTGTAAATTAAAGTAATTACCATAAAAACCACTGCATGAGCATAGACTTCAGAAAGAAATAGACACAGAAATGATACTATCTGTAGTATAAATTAGACTTCAACATTGAAGAATAACAGCAGTCAGACAAAAAAAAAAAATGGGAGTAAGCACGCATGCAGTCATACACGCAGTCATCTCAGTTGCCTCTGACATGCAGTGAACAATAAACTACCACCATATTATTTTAAAAACACTAAGCTGGAAGACCTCCTTTTTTTCATCATTAAGTTAGGAACCAGTTGAAGCTTTATCTTATCCAAATATTTGTGGTGGAATTTTCTTGGCCTTCTCTGTGACATTGAAACTATGAAAGCTATGATGACCACATGATGCTGTCCAGTTTTTAATAGTTCCTTGATAATGATTATACATATACCAAGAACCAAATATCCAATAGATTATTATTATTATTATTATTATTATTATTATTATTATTATTATTCTGTTCACACTACCATACAACCATATTTGGTGTATGTAAACTTATAAGTAAAAGATAAGCAAGCAAGAAGTTGGCTAGTCTTGTATAAAACACAAATATATACAATATAATTATGTGGATAGTTTCAATACAAAAAAATCAATAAAGATATATTTTATCTTTTTGATTTTTGCTTATATATACATATATAAATATGTATCATATATATATGATTTTTAAATTATATATACACATCCACACATGAGGAGTCAAACTTGGTTAGAGCCTCCAATTGCAAAACTTTCGAAAGGAGCTTAATACCTTGTAGACACCTCCCCTTTCCCATTTTATTCTCAAATTGCTCACCTGCTGTATCATATTGATATATGGTCTGTCATGACCAGTTTAAGAAACGTTTTAAGGAAACGTATGATTTAGGCGTTTGCACTAACGAATACCATATTATTGAAACCAAATTTTCTCATTGTGCTTCTAAGAGATAATCAAATTAAGGAAAATATTCTTAGGCCATTTTGGTCAAATTTAGATTGATAACATTAATGATCTCGCAAAAAGGGCATGTGTTGTTATTAGTTTCTTAAGGCTTATTGTGATACCTTGTGAAATTGCATAGTGCATGATTACCCTTGAATGAAATTCTAGATATTTTTGTTTTTATAGGTCTCTCAATGTTAGTAGTACCTTACCTATTTTTTCCCTTCCGCTCCCACAGGGACATAACAATGGAGGAGACAAATGGTGGAGCAATGCAGGTGGACTCTCCTCCCAAGGTGGGGGGAACAGTGGAGCCTCCCCCAAGAGAAGAGCCCATTCTGGATCCAGTGAATGGCATTGTTCAGCCTCCTTTCTCCCCACCCCCTCATAGACCTGGACGTATCACAAATCAACTTCAATATATACAGAAACAAGTCATGAAAACTGTTTGGAAACATCAGTTTGCATGGCCATTCCATCAGCCGGTTGATGCTGTGAAGCTCAATTTACCAGACTACCACAAAATAATTAAACATCCTATGGATTTGGGCACGATCAAAAAGCGGCTTGAAAATAAATATTACTGGAGTGCCAAAGAGTGTATACAGGACTTCAACACTATGTTTACTAATTGCTATGTGTATAATAAGCCTGGTGAAGATGTAGTGTTAATGGCACAGACCTTAGAAAAAATATTTTTAACTAAAGTGGCAGCTATGCCCAAGGATGAAATTGAGGTAGAAGATGCGACAAACAAAGGTGGGAAGGGTCGAAAGGGCCGGACACCAGCAGTGCCTGGAGCCAAGCCACCTAGGCCACCCGCTCCAGCATCTGCCCCTTCTGTGACTGCTCCGGCCCCGGCTCCGGCAGTCACAGCACCACCTGCCATGAGTGCTGTTAGCGTTGGGAACATTACCGGCACTAACTCACCAGCCCTCTCCAATTCTCTCACCTCGCCACCCACAGCAACTACCATGGGGTCATCTCAGCTGCCACTGCCAATGAGTGCCACCACTCCTGCACCTACAACTACTGTGCTGGGCTCCACTGCTCAGCCCACCGTCCCAGCACCAGCACCCACTAACTCTTATCCACCGGTGAGTATGCCATATTTATTGTTCTTATTTGCATAAGATATTTTCAATTTTATTTTTACAGAGTGTCAGTTCTATTCAAGGATTAGAATATTAGGTTTTGTAACCTGGGCTGGATCAAGGGCAGCGTTGATAAAACCAAATGCCCACAATATCTGCCTTAACCCCAGTCGGGGGAGGCACAAGCTTAAAATGAAACTGTTAGTTCCAATTGTACCATTTTGTATGTGGTCATTACAGAGTATTTGCCAGCATTGTGAAATGTATGTGTTGTCATTTGATACTTATTTGACAAGGAAAGCTGTGAATTTGGACTAGGAACAACTTATGTACAAAAGTGATTTGTCACAAGAGTGAGAGAGTGAGTGAGTTTGTTTGCATGTATACATGTATGAATGCTAAGGAAACAGTATTTTGTTTCTATCCTTCATAAATAATGGTGAAAGAAACTATTTAAGATGTTTTATGATTGAACAAATTTGTTCAGATGTATAATTATTGTATTGGAGTTTTTAAAATCTATTTTTGGGTGTAGGGCTTCTTCACAATCAATAGAAGAAAGTAATAGATGTTCAAATAGTCACCATGGAAAAGCTCACAACTGATTTAGAATACACAATTTATATGTTTATATATATACACTTTCACACATTTAATATTTATTGGTAAACTTCTATTAAAAGATGATCACAAATTTAGGAGTTGGATTTCTTTACTTTGACCTTAAAGTAGCTTTAGAGTGTGGTTATACCTTTATTACCGCTTTGTTTTACTTTTTCTGTTCAATGTAAAATTAATTCTTTCTATATTTTTGTGTGTACATTATATATGTATATATATATATATTTATTTATTTATTTATATCTATTTATTTATTTGTGTTCAAGATTTATATCTAGCAATTAATGAAATTGTATAAAATTGTCACTGATTTTATTTATAGTTTAATTTATTAAATATTTCTCTTCATTGCTTCCTCACTCTTTATAATTATTTCTTTCTCACAGTTTTCTCTATTTTTGCTATTCTGCCCTCCTCTCTCAAACTCCCCTTCTCCCTCCTTGTAGTACACTTCTTTTAGATGTTTAGAGTTTCTCTAATTGCTAAAATATGATTTTAAGTTTGTCAGTCGCTTTTAACTCTTTCGAGAAAGGCCACATCTTTACCCATTCAAAACGGGTCATAGGTTTGCCTAATGCCGCTCCTACCAGCTATAGCAAGTGCATGCAGCTTCCTGCCGAGACATTTCTCAAGTCTTAAAGTTGTGCTGAACCTCTAAAAGCAATTTTCTCTCTCCTATTCAATGGGGTGATAAAGATATGCAATATACAAACCTAACTACGTAGAACATGTATGCATGGCAAAAGTACATGAAGTGATATTACATCTGGCATGAATGGGTTTTGATATTCGGCTGGGGCTATGCATCTTAAAATGATGTATGTTCTCTTATTTTTTAGACTTGGGATATTATAAGTATGAAGTGATAAATAACATTTGGTATGATAGGGCAACGCACCAGAAGGAATAAACAACTTGTACTTTCAACCAAAGTAATAATACAGTGCGGAAGTTATATGACCCATCAAAACATGCTTGTTGCAGGGGGGTGAAACATGGAAGAGACAAATTATTGTTATAGTTATTATTATATGGAACTGTTGAAGATGGGATTATCTCCACTTCCTTATTTGATTTGTATTGCATTGAAAGATTTTGTTATTGCTCTTCTTTTTATGTACCTGATTATGTAGATGCTTGCTTACAAGTCATCCTGATATGACCATTGATGCTACACAAGAATGTTTTGACTTCATTTCTAAAGAAAAGTCCTAGTGTGGATAGTTTCTCATGGTATTTCTTAGTATTTCAAGTTCAATAATTTCATAGATTATCCCTTTTTGTGTAAGATATAGAACAGTCTCCAATGTACAAAGGCTACAACTCAAAATAGTATTTTTTATTGATTTTTTAAGTAAAAGTGGTTTTCATCATCAACCAGGGAAGAGTAATTGGAGTGGTCCTTGCAGTTTTCCATGAGGAGTTGTATCTGTGTGTGAATGATATCTTCATGAATGATACAGATAGGTTATTTTGATAAAGTGAATTAAATGATTGTTAATGTGAATATTGAAAGGCTCATTTTCTTCAAATTAAGTTGTTTTACATCAATTGCATTATTAATGGGGGGGGGGGGGGTTGGAGGCAGGGTTACATAAGCCTTTTCAAGTATGTATCAGAATTTGTAAATAGTGAAATTAGGGGCAGTTAGGCAAATTGATTCAAAATTATTATACAACTGCCGTTTATTCAGATCTTTATCTTAAATTCTACACAGTAGACATTACCTGCTTCTTCATTACTTCTATTTGCTAATCAAAGAACCTATTACATTTACTCTACTTTGATTGTGAAGAAGTGTTATGTTAGGTTTAATGATTTAGGTAATATTCAACAAGTGAAGGTTTTAGTGTGGCTTTTACAGTAAAGTAAAATGAATGTTTATTGAGAGAGAAATCTATAGAACTTGATATGATAGTCCAAGATCAATGTACATCTTGTCATCAGTGAGAAGCTAATTTATTGTATTGGTATCTCTGTGTCAAATTGTTAATACCAGTGGGAATGTTTCATCTACCATTTTATTGTTCCACTAGTGTTTAGCTGCTAAACAATTTCTAGACCTTTTATCTTGCCTCGCCTATTTGTCCTATTTCCTTGATTTTTCACCCATTAAAGTTTTATTCATATTGCTATCATCATTATCATTACATTAAGACCTATTATGATATTTAAAAAATCAAAGAATAGGGTAAATAGGTAACATCAGGTGGGCCTTGTTTTTTTACTTCATTGTAACCAACCCATTTATGTATAATACATCTTGTCATTTTCGGTGTTAACAGGTTAATTTGGTATTTTAGTCATTAATAGATTATGTACTACATTGTATATGAAAGAGCCCTGATAGGGTTGAAATGATATGAAACCCAAGTGCAGTATTTGATTGTTTTGAAGGTTCAAGGGATAGTTTCATTTTTTGTCGAGTATGAAAGTTTTAGTAATTTGTATTTGTAAATATGGTTTTTACTTGATGATCAGAAGAAAGTATGTGAGGGATATAATATTTCTTGTTTTGAACGATAATGTAAATAATGTTAGAAAGCTTGATTGTGATTTTTATGTTGTAAAAGAATAATTTATTTTTTCCTTTAGGCATAATAAATGTTGAGAAAGAAAGGAGGATAAGTTTTAGCCAGAGTACATTCTTTAGAAGTTATTTTATTAGCATAAAATTATACATCTAACCATCCATAGAATTATGTAGATATTACTTGATAAATATTTGTATAAAGACATTGGCAATTTGCTTGCACAGCAGAACTGACTATTGGCAATTTCTGCATTCAATGTTTACGGTTGTGGAATCTTACCTAAGGGTGCCAGTACTGCATGTTTTTAACTGAAATTTTGATAGTGTGGAATAAAATTTTCATTTAATTCCTTCTATCTTGATAGCCTTCACATAAATAGTTAACTAATTATGTATAGATATTTTTGAAAGGGGGACTTGCTGTATATAACTTAAAAGCTGTTAATGACCAGCAAGAATCCTGAAAACACTATGAAATGTGTGTTTGTGTGTATGTCTATTGTACTTGTATTTGTATGTGTATGCAAAAGCATGCACAGTCATCCATGTTTAGCTGACATTTACAGACAGCTATCAGAGTCCACTGAATGGATGACAAGACATATTATGTGTGATCAGAATCTGTTGAAAGATGGTTGTTCCCCCTTGCCAGGTGTCACTAGGAGGATCAATCCAAGGCTACCCCCCTCATCCCACACCAGCCCCCAGTCATCCTACCCCCACTACCATAGACGGTTGGAACCAGAATGATGCTCAGGTGAGGTTCATTGCATGGATCAGAATTAAATTCATCTTTGCTGATGCTTTTTATATTGTTCATTTATTTTTACAATTACATTTTATAATGCCACTGTCAGTAAACCCTCCCTCCTGGGTAGTCCCCTTTTTCAATTTCCTGTGCTTGAAGAATGTCCAATTTTTTTCTGTAGGGATGATTATTTTGTCCCATAATTGTTTGGGTGTATGCTCATTATTAAGGAGTGGTTTTACATTGACAGAGGTTATACGTAAACAAAAATTCTGGTGTCAGGTACAAGATTTTTGGCTTGGAATGCAAAAGATAAGTGCATGATGATTTTAAAGAAGGGTGATTACATTGATAGTGGTTTTGTTTATACAAAACTCCTGCATCACTTCCACAAATTTTAGGCTTGGAAAACAAAATTTAATTTTGCTCTGCATCCCAGGAAAGCCAAGAAGGTCTGCCTAGATTTATGGTCGTCACAAGCAACACTGTGTTTCTGCTATACATACATTTGGGTATATGGCATAGAGTTTTTAGATAAATCCTTAGTTTTTCTTTTCTTGTAACCAATTGATACAACTTTTTTTTTCTTTCATTGTCTTTTTTTGTGTGTGTAGACAGAAGAAAATTGTTTCCTATAGAGGCACATTTGAAAAGTTGCCAGAACCTCTGGTTATTGGTATGAAAATGGTTATAGCTTAGAGTACTCATTCATGCACATAGATATTGATATACACATTATTTGTCATTACTCCTCTAATCTATGTAAGTGCTTGTTCTTGGGGAAAAAAAGTTACAAGTGATATGAAGACTCATTTACAGGATTTAGAATTGTTCAAGGATCTGTCTTTTTAATCACCATAGAAAGCTGATCTTGCTCATTTGATTATTGGTCTTTCTTTTCTTAATATTATTAACCCATTTAAACAGAGACTTATAGATGCATAATGCTGCTCTGGCTGGCTAGATATCAAGTGCACGCTGTGTTTATATGAATAGGACTCCTATGATTATGTAAAAGTGTTTTGAGGGTCAGGTTGTGACGTGATAGGACGTTTCCCAGCAGGAGTGAATGTTCACATGACATAATATCACATCACTCAGCCCAAATGGTTTAATATCTATTCATTTAAAGTTTCACGTAACAGGATTTTGTAATTTATCCAACTTTGTTTATATCATGGTATCATCTCATAACCCTTTGATACTAGGAACATGCACTATCCACTGTAGCTTTGTTTTATTGATTTATATTATGCATGGATAGTTCCACAAGTATTTTATTTATTATTGTTATAATCACAGCAACAGCATTAATTAGAATTAGTTGTGAAAAGCCTCGTTTCTTGAAAAGTCAGTGAATGAGAAGAAAACAAAACCATACTGGACAGTGTACACATGCACTCCTGTCATCAGCAGGTTAAAATCCAACATGTATTTCCAGTTTGTAAATGTTAAACATTTGTTTAAAGGGTTCACTTATTTCAAATAATATCATATATTTTTTTTTTTTTTGTCTTCAAAGGAACACCTCTTTTAGAAATACTTTCCTATCAATTTACCTTTTGATTTTAATTAAAACCATCAAGCAGATACTCTCAAGTTTGTACATGCCTCAAGAAGTAGAGAAAAATTTAACATTGAAATTATTTATTGTCTATGGGTTACTGAGGCTGCTATAAAGAAAGTTGACAGTGCAGTAATATTGCAGTAAAGGAGAAAGAGGGCCTGCTTCTTACCCAGTGTTCTTGAGAAAGCCTGGAGACGGAAGTGTAATATTGTTTTTTTCCCCCTTTGTCTTTGTGGCAAAGCTTGGATTTGATGCAAGGACCAATAAACAAGGGGTTATGCCTATTTGATAAGACAGTAGTAGTTTGAAAGTATCATCAGTAACTCCAAACCTTTATAGCTCATGGAATAGAGAACAACCTCAATGTCATGGGATCTGTAGGTACATCTGGAATTCAGATCCACCCTTGTTTTGAAGTGGATAGATATCATCTGTCAAAAGAATTTTCACGTCAGTATTAGGAGTTAGTAAACCGAAATGGAGTGTGAAACCATGATAATTAAATGGTGTGTGTGTGCTTATGTATATGTATACACACTTGTATACATAATTGATATTGAGATATGGAAGTGCTACTTGCAAAGCTTTGTGATTTGCTTCTGACCTTTGCAATATAAAGGGCTTTGTTAACTGTGTTCTTTGTCTTTTATTATTTGCCTTTTGTGGAATGGTTTTGGGTGATTGCAGCCTAAATTCAAAGTAAGAAATAAATTATTTGTAAGCATATGCAGGAGATGGTTCTCTATTACTTCAGTGTTGATTTTGAAGTGAACCATATTAGATCTATCCTCTATAAGGCAGATATTTTGGTATTTGACTTTTAAAAGA
>BOPN01001268.1:40000-65000 GCA_017312705.2 Penaeus japonicus
TAAAAGATATTCTTTTATTTCACTTACCCCAGACTAAAATGGATAACAGAGAGTACAAGAATGGTGCAGAGTTTGCTGGTGATGTTAGAACAATATTTACAAATTGCTACAAGTATAATCCCCCAGACCATGATGTAGTAGCCATGGCGAGAAAGTTACAAGATGTCTTTGAAATGAGGTAAGTTAGCATGTGGAATATAATGTACTTTGTCTATGTTATTGAAATATATGTTTTCACCAGTAAAGTAAAAAAAATTGGTGTCAATTCATTTCTGAACATTTTCCCCGCTTGTGCCATCATTAATTTACATTATTTTTCTCCATCAACAGATATGCCAAAGTGCCAGAAGATGAACCCTTTGAAATTCAACCAGCAACAGATTCCGAAGAGTCTGAAAGTGAGAGTGAGAGTGAAACTGACGACTCTGAGGACGAGAGAGAAAGGAAATTAGTTCAGCTTCAAGAGCAGCTACGGCAGGTGCAAGAACAGATGAAGGTGGGTTTGCCAAGTTTTATTTGTCTTTTCTCCTCTTCTCTCATTCTTGATCTCTTAACTCATTTTCTTTCCTCTTTCTCACTTTTATCTTTCTTCTCTCACTCATATCCTTTTATTCTTGATCTCTAACTAACTTCCTCTCCCTCTCTCTTTCTTTCTTTCACCTTGAAACAGAAACCGACTTTCATCAACGAAAGGCAAGGTCTGTGGGCCTAGGTTATCGGGATTCTTTTTATTTCAATAGGCCTATAAAACGATAAATTTGAGCGGCCCACTGATTTTATAGTCTAAGGACCGATATCTTGAGGTAGTTCAAAGAATGTATATAACTACCCACAAGGTAATATATCCAATGCCAAGAAGAGAGACAATAGATGAAAAATAAAATACATAAATTCAGTCCCAAATTAAATACATTAATTACCAAGAACACACAACTATTCGATGAATAAACACCGGCATCTTTTCCTTTCGCATCTCGGCATTCTTTCCTTGCATTCTGTGAACCTAAACAGCACAATTTCCATTTAATGACAACACATGACATACATAGTTCAGCCACCGCAAGGTTGCAGCTTACCACCGATTCAAAGAGAACTCGTGGAAATGTTCAGCTATTATCGGAACGAAAAATAACCTTCCCTACTATGGTATAATTAACATCTTTACCTCGTTCTTTCTCTCTGTGTATCTTTCTCTTTTCCTCTCTCTGTCCTTGTCCCTCTCTCTCTCTCTCTCTCTCTCTCTCTCTCTCTCTCTCTCTCTCTCTCCTCAATTTTGCAGAACTATCCATCTTTGTTTTTTGTTTGTTTAAAATGGAAGAAGAGTCACTTAAGTGTGCCAGTTCTTGAGTATTGCAAACCGCAATCTATCAGATATATATGATTTTCACAAATGTGTAATCACATGGGCAGTTTTATCACAAGTTTGTGCTTGTGCTTTCCTTTTTTGTTTATAGACCAAATGTCCTTCAGTGGATACAGAATATTTATGTGTTGTACCCTGTGCATGTCTTTTTTTTTTTTCTCTTTTATTTTAGGTGATTCATTTGTAATTTGTTTTATTGATATTTTTTTATTATTATTATTATTATTATTATTATTATTATTATTATTATTATTATTGCTGTTGTTGTTGTTACTATCTTCATCTTGTTATGTTTATTGATCCTGTTTCCCACATTTGTTTTTAATGATATGAATATGGGAGAGACTGAATTTAGAAATTTATATTTGATGCACAAATTAAAAATGAGAGGGGACTCATCAGGGTACAGGAAGTAGAAAATAGCATTCACCTAATACAATAAACTTATGGAAGGATCTTGGATGTATAGCCTAGAAATATGGTACTGTTTTGATCCTGACAATTTAGTGTGAATGAACAGGAAAGAGAAAAGTGTCAGAACAAGAGGAAAGGGAAGGGATGGGAAAGATAGAAAGATGGTAGTCAGTGGATGGTCTGATAAACCATTATAGATGGGGCCAAGCAAGCTAGCTGGCCATCAGTATGGGCAAAGTCTGATGTCGCTAGTATGTGCTAAAAATTGGAGGGACGAAAAGTTTTTTCTCTGCCCTCCTGGCAGCACTGACATCCCTAACAAATATTTTCCCTTAAATCTATCACAAAACTAGGCTAGAGGCTGACTTAGAAAGCTGTAGCCTTGAAGCAGCTTCCAATTTTGCATCATGTATGCGTTGCCTTAGGTCTTATTGTTGGTGTCGTCGTTTGTGTCATGATACCCATCAGCAATGGGTTAAGCTTAGGCAAAAAATATATATATTCAACATCCTAAACAAGTAGGATGATTAAAGGTGTTTGAAAGATGACCTAAAAAAGATGCATTAGAGAATATCTCTTGTTTAAGGATGTTAGTTTGAATCACTATCAAAGATATCTAGAGTTGTTGGCAAAATATTTATGCTCCTTTGCTTGGTTACATGCAGTCTTACAAATTTACCAATCTGCACTCCTTGTTATTTAAGAGAGAGCATATAGTATTTAACAATAGTGATATGCTTTTTCTGTTTTGATCAGGATGTCAGGAGTCATGGGGGTAACTTTTTATTCCCTTCTAATTTAGTAAAGATTTCCTCATTCCATACAACTGTAGTGCTGGAAACATAAACTTGGAAAGACATAACCACACAAAAAAAGGTATTACGCACTATTGCTCATAAATGACATGACTGGCCTCTTTATTATGTTGCTAGATGTAAAAAATTATTGAAAATTTAAATAGTAGCACATGATTTATTTCATCTGTGACCTGCATCCACACAGTGTGGAAAAGTTAACATCTAATATTAGTGTATCAGATTATTACATTTATTAAATTCATCCTAATGATTAGAGGTTCACTATATCATTTAGATTAAATATTACCATGAATAGTGGAAACAAGAAAGGTGATAAATATATAGTAATGATGATAATTCTGTTATTAAAATCATGTTTGTCCTGAGCAGTATTTTTATGGTATGACTGCACAACAAAGTCCATTACATTCATTGTTAATCATTTTTGTATAAATAGCCATGGATGTTTTTCAGTGTTAGGAAATTTAATGAGATGAAACAAAGGTTTGGTATGATCTTTCTGATGGTGGTATGAGTGGCTGGCTTCTCTTAATATGGGTTTTGTTGGTTGGTATGAGGGTAGTTTTCATGTTCATTTAGAAAGAAATCTAGTAAAATTGATATCATATCTGTTGCAATACTGATTGAATTATCAATTATTTTTTAATGTTTGTCTCTCGTCATGAACATAAACGCAAAATTAGGTTGTCACTTCATGTTATAGACGGTAAAACAATTTTTAAGTTTGTGAAGGAGTCACTGTACGGTATTGAGACCCAATTACACAACTGTTGTTACCTTCAGACTATTTTTACTTTCTTTTTGAAGACAATGAAATGTCCTCCCCAGGCACCTGTGTGAAGATTTGTGGCCTGTTGGTCACATGTCCAACCCAGCAAATCTCGGTAATTTTCACGGCCATCTTTTGGCTGTTTTGATTCTACATCTTTTTTCATCATCATTCTTATCGTTATGGTGATTATTGCAGTTGTTATTTATATTTTATTTTATTTTATTTTTTATAGGCATAAAAGTGTGAATGATAGATGGTGACTGAATGGTTTATATTTCTTTTATTTTATTTTTGTTTATGATGATGATTTCTTTGGTTAATGCTTGTAACAAATAAATTGTATTATTTTACACAAAATATACAGCTTTCTGGCTATCATTTCATTTCTTTCTTCTCCATTACTTTCTTAGTAGTTGAGAAAGAGGACAAAAAGAATCAATCGCACTTGTGTGTCTTTGCAGTTGCTGGTTGAAGAGTCTTTAAGAAGAGGGAAAGAAAAGAAGAAAAAGACCAAAAAGAAAAGTAAAGACCGCGAGAAGATGTTGTCAGAGTTACCCAATGTTCCAAACACAGTCGCCCCCACTGTGAACCAAAATGCCCCAGCGGCGGCAGCTGTCACAACTGCGACAGCTGCTGCACCCCCTGCTGCGCCCCCACCTGGCCCAGTTCCTCCTAAACCTAAGAAGAACAAAACTAGTAATAATAAGCAGAAGAGACAACGGTCCAATCCTAGTAAATCAAAGAAGAAGGCAGCAGGTGGCGCACCAGGCATGGTGTTTGACTCTGAGGACGAGGACAACGCCAAACCCATGTCATATGACGAGAAGAGGCAACTTAGCTTAGATATTAATAAACTTCCTGGTAAGTGTATCTTTTGGATGGATGAGGAAAAGGAGATCTGTAAGCAGATTTTATTATATATTTTTCATAAATTGTTAAGACGATTGCAGGAAGTGTGGAATGATGCCTTGTTTTATTCCCATATTTCATTGTGTACTCACAAATTTTCCGGCCATCGTTTATCTTGGTTGTAAATTCATTTACTCTTTTCATCAGGCGACAAGTTGGGGCGAGTGGTGCACATAATCCAGACGAGAGAACCTTCTCTGAGAGACTCGAATCCAGATGAGATTGAAATAGACTTCGAAACCTTAAAACCCTCAACCCTGAGAGAATTAGAAGCGTATGTTGCATCATGTCTCAGGAAAAAACCAAGAAAGCCTTATGGTAAGTTGAATATTATTTACTTTTTGAAAAGTAGAAAGAACTAGACAATAGATAGTGCAAAGTAACTCTTTGGTTTCTAGAAGTATGATTAATCCTTTGCAAAACCTTCAAAATGTAATGATCTTCAAATATTTAACTAATGGTGTGCTTATAAGAAGAGTAGAAATCTACTTGACCATTTCATAGAATGAAAATTTTCTGTAATTATGCATTCATCTGAGAAATATATTAGTTAGAATCTCTTATTTTGGCTTGTTTGTTTTTGGTAGAAGTAACTTGTTTAATTTTTTTTTTGTGAACTGATGAATATTCTGCTACATTTTATTTCTAAATATTTATGTTTTTTCATTAGCTTATTTATTTATGTTCCTATAGTTTTATAAAATATCTATGAATTAATCTGGTACATGACTTTGAATACTGGTTTGAAAGGCATTGGTGTTGTAAAGTGTTGTATTGATTATTTGTAAGGAAGATGGTAATTTTTTAACATGCTTTTCTTTTGTTAACAATTTTATTTTTCCTTTTAATCCACCACCAAATATTAAAGTGTGTGTTTCTTGCTACAGCTCGGCAAGATAAGAAAAGTGTTGTGTCAAAAACAAAGGAGGAATCTATGGCAGAAAAGAAGCAGGAACTTGAAAAGCGATTGCAAGACGTAACTGGCCAATTAGGGACTCCAGCCGCCAAGAAGACACCCAAAAAAGGTTAGTCAGTGATCTTCTAGTTCCATAATCCTTTCACCTCTGGGTGCTTTTTCACCTATTTCCATGACTTATATGTTTTTGGTTTTATAGATTTTTTTCTCCTAATGGTTAGCTTATAATTTCCAGTTCATTTCCAAGCAGAAAGGAAATAGAAAATAATGCATGAATTTTGACAGTCTTTTCTCCTTGTTTTTTTCAGAAGAGAATAAAAGTATGGATGCAGTTGGTGGGGGCACATCCCGCTTAACAGAATCCAGCTCATCCTCTTCAGACAGTGATTCATCCTCATCTTCATCTTCATCATCATCCTCAGATTCCTCTGACTCGGAAGCAGGTTAGATGCGCATTTCTCTTCGTACGGGATAAAGCGTTTTTTGTATCATCATGACCAATATTGTTATGTCATTCAAATGTTTTCTTTTTCTTTCATTCTTTCTTTTCCTTTTTTATTATTTTTTTCTCTTTATTTTACTATTCATTTGTAAATAGTCAGTTCATTCCTAATGTGTCAGAAAAAGCAATGGCACATTAACCTATTTATATTGTAAGTTAAGCTCTGGGCATTTGGTAATAACACACCAAGCCCAAAACATGACAGTGCTGCCTTTCTCTACTTTGTTTACTTTCCCCACTCTTACTAAATTTCTCAGTCTTCCTCACATCATTATTTTCTATATACTTTCTCCCAGATATCCTGTCTCTTCAGACTCACATTTATTATTATTGTGTTAATGACTTGTCTCTCCCCACCACTGTGGACACAAGAACAAGGCACAAAGATTTTATTGTAAGGATCAGGCCAGAGTGCAGGGATGTGTTCAGGGGTCAGCGAGTTTGTGCGATGAGATGCGTTGTGGAGCTGTTGGTTGGCATGAGCGAGGTCAGGCTGGGTCACATCTACATGAGGCAGACAATGTGAATGGTGGCTTATTGCTCACTGTTTCACTTGCACCTGAGTCCAGAGGAGGGACAACAAGCAAGGAAGGCTGAGGGGGGAGGGGGAAATGGTTTGGAAAATAAGGGGAAGAGAGATTAGCTGTGTCACCTCTGTTGTCAGATCAGGATGCTGTTTACTCATGAAAGTTTCTTTGGGGGCCAAAATGTTGTTAAATGTTCTGCTGTCACACACTGCCTTGGACCAAGTGAGCACATGATGCTGCCGGCTTGCTGGCCTCCAACACATTGTTTGCACTCACTGGCTTCATGTGGTCTGGATCCATAGGCCACAAGGTATCACCACTAACCCACAGCTGCAAAGGGCACTTGACCCATCCACTGGCTGCATCAGTCCTCAGTTTAGAACTCTTGTCGCTGTGGCAAACGTGCTGATACCTTGTTCTGCGGTGGAAGGGGTATAGCTTTCCAGTACCTGAGAGCGGGAGGATCTGATAAAAGACTTGTAACATCAGCTAAACCTTCCTTCCACCATAGTGCAGTAACCTCTCAAGGAGTGAGTGTTTGTATGAGTGGAAACTATAGTGAGGAAGTTAGCCAAGTGCTGTACCTGCTTCATCACCAGTATTGAAAAAATGGTGCATCATAATTCCAGTACTGTATAACTGTAAAGCTCCATCTAAAAATAGGCTTAAGTTCTTTATTTAAAGAATTTGTACTTTCACAATATTTTTTATCCCACAAAAATAAATTTAAATTTTGTAACCTTAGGTGATGCTGTGAGATAATATAAGGATTGTAATGATGATTCTCCATAGATGTAAGAGCAATTCTCTTGCTCCAGACACATCTATTAGGTCTAGTGTATCTTCTGTATTTAGGTGCGTTTGCTTCATTTCAAGTGAGCAATAAGCTATCAGTTGAACATTGCCAAGTGTTATTGTGAGCCCCTGGCCAGACCACTGATGTACATATGGACTAAGAAAGTGGTATGTACTCCTCCTGGTGCATCACTGTCAACTTAACATGTGTTTGTGTCTTTATTAGCAGATACAAATGTTGTATTATAAAAAAAAATAAACAAGTCATCCTTCTAAGTCATTATTTCTTTGTCCCATGATGTCCCCTGGACACAGATTGCACTCTGGTGATCCTCACTAAAAACACACATAACATGAGGAAGGTGTTGGGTAATCCTGCCCACACAGTCTATTGTTCCTTAAGTGTTGTAGCCTATTGGATTTTTTTTATCTTTTCTTTTTGAGGTGATTAAAGGCATGCTCAACACCTGTAACGGTAAGTTATTGTAAAAAGCAAGAGATAACAAAGGAAAGGTCGACATCGGTATCCCACTGAAAATATAAACACAGGAAGAAGAAAGTTCATGGCTTCTCTACTGATTAATTTTGTATTTCTTCATTTTTGATTACTTTGTTTATATATTTTTTATAGATATTACACAAAGTCACTGTGCTTGTGAAATTTAAAAAGTTAAAATGCATACCAAGTACGTAAGATTTATTTATTTAATCATTTATTCACTTTTTTATGAATTTTGTTTTGTAGTATGTATGTGTAAGTGTATATGTGTAAATGTATGTATTTTTATTGTGTAGTAGTGTTGCTTGACAACCAAATATTTATCTAAAGAACTAGAGAAAGCTTTGAATACCAGTTAATAGTTTGAAATGTAGATATGACCATATACCAGAATTCATGGATACTTAATAGGCTGTACAAATACAAGACTTTTTATATCATTTTGTTGGAAGGTATTACTTCATCTAACATCTGATGAGATGTATAATTTAGTAGGAAAAAAATTAGATATATAGTCTTTTATTTGCCTTCAAAAGCTAATGGAAGTATAATTGTCAGGGAAGTGATTGTTACCCATAATAATTATTTAATGTCCTTTTGCAGTCTGTTGAAGATGTTGACAAGAATGAGTATTTGAGAAACCAATTCAATTTTTCAGAGAAAATAAATTCAAGCTTTTGTATGTGTGATTGTGTGTCTGTACATGTCTTTCCTCTTACAGCAAGTAACTCAGATTTATTAATAATTTTGTGAATATGTAATGTTTTGCCAACTTTTCACTATCTGGAAATAAAGCCTATTTTTGATATGTCACTCAAAGTTTTGCCGGTTAATTTTAGTGAAAGTAGACTGTTTGCATGTAGATGATGTAGATTTTCAAATGCATATAGCACATCTTGGAAATGATAAGAGCAACTAGATCAAAGTTTCAGTGTAAATTATGAGGGAAAATATAACCGTGAATTCTGTGTGATGAATGATTTTTTACACAATTCTTGAACCTTTGTTAAACTTACTGAATGGTAGAATTCATTTTAAAACAAGTATTGTCAATCTTGATTATATAAAAGGAAAAATATTAAATATAATATATAAATATATAATAATTGTGTATATGTATATATATAAATATATTTCATTTTTTTATTTTTATTTTTTAAGCAATGAACTTATTGGTTGTTTGGTTAGTAGGTATTTACAGAGGCCTGTTAAACACAAGCTATAAGAATTGACATCTTTAGATAACAAACTAAAGAAGTGACAATTTTCTTTTGCAAGATACTTAGATTTTCATTATCAAATGCAGTAAGATTAACTGTGGAACCTATGTTACAGGTAGAAAAGATCAGTATTTATTCTGTCAAATGTTTTACTTAAATTGTCAGGAATGGGAAGATAGGATTCTCTCTACCTCCTCTCTCCCTCCTCCCCTTCTCTTCTCTCTTCTCTCTTCTCTCTTCTCTCTCCCTCTTCCCCCTCTCTTCTCTCTATCTATATATCTATCCCCTCTTTCTCTCTATCTATCTATCTATCCATCCATCCTCTCTTTCTCTCTCTCTATCTATCTATCTATCCATCCATCCTCTCTATCTATCTATCTATCCCCTCTCTCTCTCTCTCTCTCTCTCTCTCTCTCTCTCTCTCTCTCTCTCTCTCTCTCTCTCTCTCTCTCTCTCTCTCTCTCTCTCTCTCTCTCTCCTCCTTTATGCCCTGTAGCAAATCCTCAGTCCACACGCCCGACGCCAGCTGGGAGTTGACCGCTACCGCATACCACATGCCATCGTTTTTTTATTACACATGTCTCGCTGTTATTTACATAATAGATATTGATGAAGGCGTAGATGTTTTGCACCTTTTTTTCAATGGGATGGGTGGGGAGGTATGAGGATGGGGGGAGGAGTCAGGATTGAAGAAAATGGGGTCTCATCTGTTTTGTTTTTTTTATCGTATTAGGCTAGGTCAGGTCAGGTCTCGTCTCGTGTCGACCCTGCTCGTGCGTGTCAAGAGAAGAGGGGAGGGGTAAAGATGAGAATGAAGAAGATGAGAATATAACTAGACGAAAGGTTAAGCGAGAGAGAGAGATATTTTAAAAGAAGGAATAGACTGGCAGATAGATTAAGGTAAAAAAGGCAGATAGAAAGATTGAAAGAGAGAGCGAAAGACAGACAGACAGACATCGAGAACGAAACGGCAAACGAAGAGAGATAGCAAGCCAGAAGGGAGAATGCAGGGAAGAGGGAGAGGCCGGTATCGGGAGACGAGGTTTCAGTATTGACACTCGCTGCTTACCCTCGGTCTCGGGAGTGTGACTGGGGGGGAGGGGGGGGGATGAATCATTTTTATGTGTTTTGTTGGGCTGTCAGATTTTGATATATGGATTGTGGGGTCTTTTTTTGGTGTCTTTTTCTCTCTGATATTTCTCGCTTCTTCTCTCTCTCGCTCTCTCTCTCGCTCTCTCTCTCTCTCTCTCTCTCTCTCTCTCTCTCTCTCTCTCTCTCTCTCTCTCTCTCTCTCTCTCTCTCTCTCTCTCTCTCTCTCTCTCTCTATCCTCCCTCCCTCCCTCCTTCCTTCCCTCCCCCCTTGCTCTCTCTCTCTCTCTCCCTCTCCCCTCCCCTCCCCCTCATTCTCTCTCTCCCTCTCCCCCACTCCCCTCCCCCTCTTGCTTTCTCTCTCGCAGGGTCTTACATTATGTCAGTGAAGAACATTTAGTTTTTTCCTGTTTTAAGTTCTGTTCAGTTCCAAGAAACGTAACATGATTAAAGTACAAATAACCTTTATTTTAATGATAATTTATGTAATTAAGTATGTTTCAAGCAATTTAGTATAGCATATCTCCTTTTATTTCATTTCAAACAAGGGAATCAAAGTTCTGATTCCCAGAATAGGAATAAGCAAATCTTATTCATACAAACTGTGTGTTTGTGTTTTAAAAACAATACCTTCTAAATAACTCTGCTACAGGTTTTCAAAATGGCACTAAAAGTAAGTAATATGAAAAGTTAAAGACAATAGTTGTATTGTCTCCAAAAATTAGACAAAGAATTTTCTATGGAACAAATCAGTCAATGCATAGCAATTCATTGAAGTGGATTGATTAGCACTCTCAAAATAATGGGAACTAAATACTTTCAATGGAACATATTGTATATTATGGTGTGAACTTAAAGGGAACAGGGTCTGTAATGTGCAAATTTGTTTTAACAAAGGACAGCAATCTTTCTTTGCTTAGAGGAATATTGATTACCAACTAGTCAAACTTTCAGATCTTTTATCACAATCAGATTGGAAACAAATAAAGAATGACTCATACATGTCATTTGACTGAAGAAGTAAATGTTAATAAACACACTAGTCAAGAATGAACTTTCTAAACTGATATTATAGCCAGAATTGGTACAAAGTTAGAAGTACATTTATGCTAACAACGAGAACTCAATCATATGTGAAAAGAGTTTGAATGATATGGGAAAAATTGAGTGCTTAACTTCTAATAAGATATCGTAATGGAAAATACATTCAAGAATTTATCAGATTGGAATTGGTTGAAATGAAAAGGACATTTTCAGGGAGACGGGAGACAGCCTTAACTGAATTATCGACACAGCTTTGGTGAATGTTGAATCTATATGTAACATTCATTTATTGGTATGCATATTAGACAACACATATCTGAAAATTAAAGAGTTGTATTGCAAGCCTTAAATTGTAATAATGTGCAATAACTAGCATAACATCACAGAACAGAATACACACCTCAGATGAGGCCTCTCTTTTTTTTGACTCTACATGAACATTACATTGAACACATTCCATCAGTCAGGAAATTATGATGGTATTACTCATTTAAAGAAACCCAAAGCCAATTTTCTGAGGTGGGATCCTGTGACAAAAAGGAAAAAAAATACAAAAGCCATGTAAAAGAAAACTTACTAAATTACTTGTGGCAGAAGTACACAAAAACAAAATATTCCCAAAACAGTGCCTGATTTTGATCTTATTTGGTATTGAAAAAAAAGCCATGGGTGGGGGTGTTGGCATAAGAATGTAAACGTATTCAGACAATAAAACTATTACAATAAATAACAAAAAAAAAATCCCACTGTCCTATTTCATCTTATTTTTTTCATGCCGCCCTTTTTCTCCAGTTTCTTCCTTTTCCCTCGATCCCTTTCCTTTATCTTTCTTCATCATTCTGTTATAAATATGTCAAGTTAAAATTTGTAATAAAAGATATAAAAATCTCTTTCCCTCTCCCCCTCCCTCTATCCTTTTATTATTTTTTCTTTTTTCCCTTTCTCTTCATGAAAATTGATTAGACAGCTGTGACTGACGTTACTTCCAATAGACAGACAAGGGTTTTACTCATAAAATCAAATATATTTCTTTCAGAAAGTCGTAAATCCAAGAAACCCAAGTTAGAAAACTCTTCTCAGGTGAGTTTCTTGAATTTTCATTAGTACTTTTTCATACAAATGTACTGAATTTGAGATTTCCTCCCAAAATACGGATATTAATGTTGTCATATTGAGAGACCTTTCTGGT
The DNA here is from genome assembly GCA_017312705.2 of Penaeus japonicus. Lineage (NCBI taxonomy): Eukaryota > Metazoa > Arthropoda > Malacostraca > Decapoda > Penaeidae > Penaeus > Penaeus japonicus. Next base: position 52,058 of record BOPN01001268.1, read on the forward strand.
GTTCATTAAAGTTGTGATTTCCCTGGCACTATGATTTTATTACAAGGAATTATGACATAGTAATTTTGTCTGAGTGAGTAATTAAAGTTAACTATTTTGTTAGATGATTGTTGCTTAACATTGAATTTGTCATTCTTACCTCCCAGCAAATATTTGGTGATAATCAGTCAGTCAAACCAAAGAAATAATTCCCCTTGTCTTTATACTTTATTATATTTATCATCCCTGTCCAGTATGATCATCACACCGTTAATTGTAATAGGCAAATCACTATATATATATATATATAATATATATATATATATATATATATATATATATATATATATATATATATATATATATATATAAATATTTCTTGACACTATTTCATATGCCTTTGAAATTGTATATTTTACTTGTATTTGGGTAAGGGTTTGTGGTAAACTCTCCTCCTCTTCCCTTAGTCTTTATCAGCTAATTTGTTTTTACCATTTCCTTTCATATATGATGTACCTGGATCCATTTTTATGTATAATTATTAGACTGTAGACCTGTCATATAAGCATTGACAGATTCCCCTGAAATGCAATTAGTAATAGATAATGTCAGATTTTGGACATGGTCTGTTACTATGCTTTGTTTATGTGCCATCTGTTAGCCTTTATTTACATGTAATGAGGAGTTCGAAGAGTATATAGTTAGTTGAGGAAGTGGTCTCTTCTCTGTGTTTCTTCTTCTGCTCCTCACTGTCTTCTGTTCTTTCTTCTCCCTTTTCTTCATTGAGTAGGTAGAGGGTAATGGCCTTTATTTTAAGACCACTTCATTAATTATCATGGTTAGTGTGGAAATAATGCAAATAGTCTTCATTCGGTTAAAAGAATAATTGATATGAATATTTCTCTAAAATCATATTGATGTTTGCATTTAAAGAAAGGTATTATTCTTATGTACTATGTTTTTTTCTGTAGAGAAATAACATTTAATGGTGATTAATCACATTCATGATATGAAATTGCTTAGGTATCTTATTTTCATCTCATCTACCCTAGTGTATGTATAGGTCCAGTCTTATCCTTAAATTACCTCCCAGATTGCCAGTGATGCATTTATCTCATAGCTAGTTAGCATAGATTATACCACTTCAAAGTACATTTACAATTAAAAGAAAAAAAAAACACATGTATGAGACTTAAGTAAATTAGAATTGCCAGTCACTAGTCTAAAGATTACAGTGAATATCTTCAAGTATGATGATATTAAGTTTATTTACAAATTACAATTGGTTTTCTGTGAATTGTTTGATTTGTTTTAGTGACAATGGCAATTCTCTTTTGCCAGTGTACATGTTCTTAAATGTTAAAATGCATTAATTACTTACGTTTTTTTATTTTTTTATTATTATTATTATTATCAAATAGGATATATTTTGCCATGCTCAAGATTTTGAAATTGCATCCCATTAATAGGAAGGTAATTTTGGTATTTCAGTTGTAAAAGCAAAGATCGCAATGATAATTTTGGTCATACTTAATTGAATAGTTGGATTAGAAGTGTTAGTTTGGAATACATTTTTAATTGGGTAATAGAAACCTTTCTCTGAGAAGGACATCTAGGTTGTGTGAGCTTGTTGTGGAAAGTGGCCAGTGTCATGAATGGTCTAGATGGGAGTGAAAAATAATATGTATAGATATATAATCAAAGTACACAATAGAATAGGACAAGATGAAATTTTTGCAGAAGAATATGTAGGTATTCTTTGGTTGTTACAAATGCAGTGCCATGTTAACATGTTGAGTAGAAAATGGAGTACGTGACAGGTTTGACCCATTCACCCCGGGGCTTTTATTTGAGTAATGCTGCTCCCAGATAACAAGTGCGAGATCTCTCCCGGCACATTGCCTCTCTGATTGCTTTTCAACTGCCCACTTCAATTTGGTGGTATCGGAGGTTTTTGTATTTATTTACATTATTTTCACAAGTGAAAAAAAATCTACCCATACAAATGGAACTATGATCTGCATACATAACAATATAAAACATATGTTTTAAGAGAGAGATCATGCCATGCTAGGACATCACCCAGAGGGAGTAAAAAATTTCCATGATGTGATTGAACATCACCTGGTGTAAATGGGTTAGGGTCATTTTGGATTTCATTTCAAGGGGATCGTCCACATGAAATATCATTGAGGAACAATAATGTTAATATGGAAAGTTAACCTCCAAACACTGGCAACCTTACCCTGCATTGCTACTAAGTATGGAGCCACATCTCTTGACAATTTCACTTCCAAAAATATAACCAATCCCTCCATCCTGCCCTTTTGTAGGTCTACCACTGATACATATTTTTAGTATGATGCTGTATATTAAGCTGGCAACTACATGAGCTACATGACATTCAGAGACATAGTCAGTACAACACCACTATTAGTGCAGTTTTGGCCACAGTCAAGAGTAGTAATATTAACAGAGATATGCTCTCTCCTGACCAGTGTTCTAATTTTCATATATATATACTATACTACAGCCATGTAACCTTCTGTATTGGTTAAAGTATGTGAAAATGAAGAAGGTTGGTGCCTTATGATAACTCTGAACATCTAATTTTTACATAGAAAATGCAGAACGTAACAGTTTTCAAGTAATTATATGTATAGATCAATTGATTCCTCTTTACTTAACCCTCTCTGGACGGGTGGTACACTACGGTACCGCGCATTCTAGGCCTGTTCGCTGGGTGACGCCATACAGCGTCGTTTATTTAACTGATTTAGGCCTATGCGTTCGAGAGCCTCAGCATTGTAACATGAAAGGCTGGAATCCCCCCGTCATGAGTGGGTTAAAGAACTTTTTCAAGTATAATACATGTTTTAAATAAGAATGATAGTTATATACAGATTCCCTGAGGACCAAATGAATATCAGAATTCATTTTTACAATTTACAAAGCATCTGCAATCAGTTGATATTAGAACCAAAACACATGTCAGTACCATCAAAGGTACTACTTGTATTTCAATTTCAAAAGGGGGAGGGGATACAATTACTAAAAATGATAAAATGCCAAGTGTGGTTGAAACTTTAGATGAATATAAGGACAGTTAACCCATTGGAGCCGGTTGACATGATGACACGTTTTGTGGTTTTTGCGCCAGGCGCCCGAGACGGGATATGAGCTATGAGGATATGAGCCCGGCTTTCCTGTTTAGGGAGCGGGCAGCCCAGGCTCGCGGCTTGTGCGTCCGAAAATCTCGAGGCGTTAGGCTTATGCATTCGAGAACCCTGGTATTGCGACCGTGCAAAGCCAGAACGGCCCCGGCGTGAATGGGTTAGATGATAATTTTTCTCACATTCCTGCAAAATAAAATTTAAAAATCATGTTGACGATCCCTTTGAAGATTATAATAATTTTTATTGTTGATCAGAGGAATGATGATAATATGTGAAGACAACTTTCATGACAGTTGGATCTGGTGTTTTCTTATAAAGTTGGGTTTCACTAGTTGTGAACTTGGGTATGGTTAGAGTTTTGCAATTGAATTTTTATGTCTAAATATTATTTTATATATCTGGTGATAACTATTATTTTCACTTTAAAGGTGTGGTCACTAATGTGTGAGGTTGGTTTATTTACTTCATTTGAGAAAAATATGAAAAAGCATAAATATCACCATGATATGTATTTATTGATTTATATATTTCAAGATTGTGATAGGCTTGAGTATTATGATGAGGAAACCCTTCTGAATGGTGCATGTATAATTTATGTCAGAGGGAGTGTCTCTTGATATGAGTTATCAGAATAAGCATATACATGAGGTGGATATCAATTTGCTCTGCCAAATAGCTAAGATTAGTGACTGTGCATGATGCAATTGTATTTTGATATAACATTTTATGCCACACTATAACACTTTTTTACTGTGGGTTATCAAATGAAATGGATTGAAATTGCCAACAAATGTTAAATTTTCTTTTTAATTGTCATGGCATATATATGGCACTGACTAAAGAAGTGAGAACAGGTACTCACTTAAAAGCTCTGAATTTCATTGCATCTGATTGCTTGCTTGTTGAATCATTATAGTCAAGGCTTTTTGAGAAAAGGTATGATGGATAAATTGAACTTCTGAAAGGGAACTAGTGATTGTGGTGTGACTATTAATTAGGAGTTTCCATTTATTTTTGTGATGAAGGAGGTTTCTAGAAAAAAAAAGCTTTAATACATACCTTTATTCATAACCAAATCTTTTGATATGATAAGATAATACTTTGGCATTGGAATATAAATGAAGAGTACTGTCCTTTCGATATATTTTCTCCTAAATGAGCTATAGTCAAATCTGGTATTATACTAATTGTTATTCTTACATTTGTTAGCAATGGAATCCTATAGGATTTGTTCTTTTATGATAAAGCATTTCAGAAGTATATGATATTCTCTTTTGTGTCATTATTCTTGTCCCACTTGACACTGGCCATTTATGTAGTTGATAATTGTTATTCTCTGGTATTGGGTGATGATGTCAGGTGATTTTACATGCAAGTTGCTAACAAAACAAAAAAAAAGTATATATGTATATATATATTTAGATATATGTATATATATATTGTTTTATAAGAATCCAGTTGCATACCTAGTATTTGATTTGTTCACAGATGGCACTGTTTAATAAAAAGTATTTTAATGTAGCCTAAGTTGTACTAGGGTCTTTGTTTACAACATTGCATAAGGAAGTAATTAATGCCATTTTAACATTTAGCCTTAAACCCAGAACCTGATGTTAAAATGAATATTAGAGAATCCCAGACTTATCAGGTTTTGTGTTTTTGGCACAGATGTAGTCTCATGTCATGCGTAACAAAAACTCAGCACAACTGCAGCAATTTGAGAATGGGGATTTATCATAATGGTTGCCATGACAGAAGCAGTCTCAGCAACAACAAAAGCAGCAACATGATCAACAACAACAGCAACAACAACAACAATCACAACAACTACCACCGCCATCTCAGCAACCACCACAACAACAGCAACAACAACACCCACCGCCACCTCAACCACCACCACTCCAAGGAGGAAGCAAAGGAGAGAGCCGCAAGTCCCACCAGCAGCCGCAGTCCAACGTCGCGACAACAAAACATCCTGCGGAGTCTGTCCAGCCAGCCATAAGTAAGCCTACTTCCTATTTCTTTTACTAAACTTCTTGAATCTTATTCAGGGAGTGCATGTGCTCAGGGGCTAGTAAAATCCTCTTGTGTTTTATTTGTGAGTATTTGGAAAATTGGGGGCAACAATTTTTTTCCAATCTCTCTTTCCTCACTTCACCTTGATTTCCTCACTAGCTGGAGAAAGGTTGATTCGGGGTTAGGCTTTGTAGACTTTTAACGTTGGTTCTTGGACAGGTTATCTAACACTTATTTGCTGTATCCTGTTGCAACATTGATTTGAGATTTATTTCTACAATTGTTCATATGGTTTAGGAAGGATGGATTCCTTTCTTTTGTAGATGTTTGTCTCTCTCTCTTTTGAATAATAAGATCATGGGAAATTTGTTTTAAGAAAGTTTACCATCTTTTGATAAATAATGGATAAATTATTATAGTATTCATCATGTACCAAAAGAGTTGGCAACGAGTTAATTGTGGATACAGCAAGCCAGTGCAAAACCTGGGTATCAATGTTATTTTATGGTAATCCTGAGAGGGTGACTTTCTCTGTTCTCTTTTTCTTTCTTTCTTTTCCCCTCTTTCTTTCTTTCTTTCTTTCTTTCTTTCTCTCCCTCTCTCTCTCTTTCTTTCTTTCCCTCTCTCTTCCTTTCTTTCCCTCTTTCTTTCTTTCTTTCTTTCTTTCCCTTTTTCCCTCTTTCTTATTTTCTTTACCTCTCTCTCATTCCCTCTCTTTCTCTTTCTTTCTTTTCTCTCTTCTTTTTTTCTCCCTCTCTTTTTCTTTCTCTTCCTCTTTTTCTTTCCTTTCCTTTCCTTTCTTTCTTTCTTTCCCTCTATCCTCTCAATCTCATTCTCTCTATTTGCTTTTCTTTTTATCAGTCTCTCTCTCTCTTTCTGCTTCCTCTTCTTTCCCCCTGAATTGGTACCCACACAACCCTGTTACATTGGTGTCTAATTTATAGTATTTTATAGTAAATACTATGTAGTAATGAGGATGCTAGTGATGCAAATTTAGATGATTTAACCTTGATTTTGATGTTCAGTACATTATTATATCTGATTTGATTTAAGGTTTTAGATCTTTAGACCTAATCTGAATCTCTGTTGATTGGCTAGTATTTGAAGTATGGCTGCAGAGTGGTCAGCAAGTTGCTTCAAACTGCTAGTCATTTAGGAAAGAGAGACAAACTATTGTGTCCTGATCGTACATTTTTCCCTGCTCTCTCCTTCTTTTCTCTCTCTCTCTCTCTCTCTCTCTCTCTCTCTCTCTCTCTCTCTCTCTCTCTCTCTCTCTCTCTCTCTCTCTACTTACCTATCTTGTTTCTGCTCTTCCCTTCGCAAATTGTTCAACTGTGAATCTTCCGCAAGGGACTGTAATGCCTCAAATGCACTTCTCTTTCTTTCTTTGTTTCTTCCTCATTTTCTTTTCCTTTCTATTATTTTCTTCTTTTTTTTCTTCATTGTCTTTATGTTCTTTCTGTAGAGGTTATTTTATACTTATTTTGCTAATCAGTTTTATGTAGATGTTAGTCATGTTTTGTTAGTCCAAATTTGATGGGTCGAAGAATGAATTAATTTGAAATAGTATAGTAATGTAAATATGATATATTTAGCTTTTAAACATTCTCCTCTTTCTCCTTTTTTTTTTTTTTTCTTCTTCTTCTTCCCCTCCTCCTCCTCCTCCTCTTCCTCTTCCTCTTCCATCCTCTTCTCTCTCTCTCTCACTCTCTGTCTTGCCTCTCTTTTTCCATCCCTCCCTCCCTCCCATTTACCAGTATTTTACTACCCTACTACAGTTTGCCCAAATAGTAGCAAATGGTAAGCAGTACTTTGTTGTGATTGTGGAGGTGTTAGAGTAATGGTGAAGGGTTCGTAAACCTAGTAAATCTTCTGTTTGTAGGTAAAGGTGCAAGCAAGGGGGAATCCACAGGCCGCGTACAAAGTCTGAAGGTCACTCTAGGGCCCTCAGGAAGTAAAGTATCCTCAGGTAAGAGCAAGATCCGTGTCCCTTATTATTAACGTGGTTATTTGGACAGAGACATATATTTTTTTATTTCTCTCTCACACGCATGTATGTTGATTTTTTTTTTTTTTTTTTCCAACCCATTTTGACACTACACCTTGAATAATTATAATGCATAATGTTGAACACACAACACTTTAAGAAAGTCTTAGTGTGTTTGTGTTGGATTTGGAATTATTTCTAACATCATAAAGTAGTTTAGTATGTTTTTCTGTTTCTCTATTTTTTTACTCAGTCATCCTTTTATATTACAACCAATTAATATTTTCTCTGCCTTTTTCTTCTTCTTTTTTCAGTACCAGATGACATCAAAGTTGAAGATGTGGAGAAATCCGAGTTGAAAAATATTTTGATTAGTAATAGTGTTCCTAAATCCCAGCCCCAACAAAGCAAGCAGCAGCAAGTACAACAACAAAAACAAAACTTACAAGAACAACAAAAGCAGTTACAAGAACAGAAGCAACTTTTAGAACAGCAAAAACTTCAAAAACAGCAGAAACAACAGCAAGAACAGCAAAAGCAACAGCAATTAGAGCAACAAAAACAAAAGCAGAAGCAGCAAGAGGAACAGCAGCAACAACAACAAAAACAGCAGCAGCAGCAACAACAGCAACAGCAGCAGCAGCAGCAGCAGCAACAACAACAGCAACAGCAACAGCAGCAGCAGCAACAACAACAACAGTTACAGCAACAGCAGCAGCAACAGCAACAGCAACAGCAGCACCCACATCATCAACACCACCACCACCACCATCAGGAACAGCACACATCTCACCCTCTCCCACCAACCTCAGAAGAACAGCATATCCACCATCAACAACAACAGCATTTACAACTACAGGAACAATTAGAACAGTTACAGCATCACCACTTACAGCAGCAGTTACATCATCATCAGCAACATGCCATGAGTCATAATATGTCAGGGGGTTTGCCACACCCATCGGTTTCAAATGGCTTCTCAGCTGACATGCCGCTGGGTATGGCCCAGTCATTGGTGCATAGCTTAGCAGGGATTGGTGCAATCACGGGCATGCCTGGGCTGTCCTCCCTTGGCCCTTCTGGGCTGGAGGGCCTGGGTGCTGCTGTAACGGGTAGCATGTTGCCGGGGCTTGTCGATGCTGCATCGACAAACAGTGCCAATATTTCTGTTGCTGCTGCCTCCAACGCAGTACCAACACATAACCCTATGATGGCGACTCATGACACTCATCAGGAAATGCCATCACACCTACCAGAGACTAGCCTAGCGGATTTAAAAGCGGCAGGCTTAGATACTAGTTTAAGTTATTATTCGTCTATTCCACAAACGCAAAGCGACACATCTATCATGCGCAAACAGTCAGAGGAGGAGTTAAACAATGAGGCCCAGGCCTTGCAGCGGCAACACGCAGAGGCTTCAGCGTTGGCAAGCTACCTAGCTGCACAGGATAAGAAACCTCCATCCTCTGCCCCAGAAACCCCAAAGTCGTCAGGAGGAAGCTCCTTCAGCAAGCCCAAGCCAACGCCCAAGAACCTCAGCTCCTGGTCATCCCTAGCGCAGAGTGCCGTCCCTTCACCCACAGCCTCAACCTCTCTGAAGACCTCAGCCAGTGATTCCTTTGCCCAGTTCAAGAGAGTTGCCAAGGAGAAAGAAGCAAGGGTATGTTGTTTTCTGTAGTAGATGCTTTGTGTTGTTTGAGTAAATGTGTTTGTATTTATTGTTTCATATTGTGGGTGTGTTTGTTTTGAATCCATAGACCATGTACAGTCTAAAGGTCACTCTAGGGTCCTCAGCAAGTAAATTGTGTGTGTATTTTGCGTGTGTTCGTTTGTTTTTCAGTATCTGCATTCTCTCTTATCTCTTTCTTTCTCTCTTTCCTCTTTTTCTTTTCTCTCTTCTCTTTCTATCTCCGTCCCTTTTTCCCTCTCTCCTTCCCTCTCATCCTTCTCCTTATGTTCAATGATGTGTCAGAAAGAGGAAAGGTGTAAATGAATTATTCATAAAGTGCTTATCATAAGTGAAGAACCTTTAACCCTTCCAAGACGATGTTTTTCACAGGGTTGGATCAGTATCGTACTGCACTTTCCCTTTTGTTGAAATAGGTATTACTCTGTAGATATATTATAAATAGACGTGCATGTCAAACCATAAGTTTAGAAAACGATTGTAAATTCACACATCTTACGATGCTTAGCCAATGTTGTGAACATCTTAAGATGTGTCCCATCTTGGAAGGGTTATTGATAATCACCCAGTCATTGCAACTAAAAAAATACTCCCTGATAGCAACGTCAAATCATTGAGCAGCAAGAGCAGAGAAGGCAGCAGAAGGAGCAAGTTGAGAAGGAACGTGCGAGACAAGAAGCAGAGAGAGAGCGTGCGCGTTTGGAGGAGGAAGCTCTTGACAGGGCAATGGAACAAGCTAAGGAAGCTCGGGCCACTCAAGAAGTTCAAAGGTTTGTCCCCTTTTTTCTTCTTCTTTTTCTTCTTTTCTTTTTGGAGTTACATAGGGTATGCCAATACAAGAATACTTACATGGAATGGGATAAGGATGAAGTTTTTTTTATTATTATTATTATTATTATTATTATTGATATTATTATGAAAGTAATATTAAAGAATGATAATGATGGAATTGTGAACTTTTCCTTGAGAAGCATGAAATGTGTAGATGCTTATGCACAGGCTCAAATCCGACCATGGGTTACGCCAACTGGGTTTCCACAAATTTTTCATAACCACATGAAAATGCATACACTCATTGTCCTTTTTATGCATTATCTCAAAAACTTCCAGTATCAAAAATATATGTATATTGGTTTGGCTCTGATTGGTCTTAGCACCAGGGTATTTCAAACGTGCAGGTGATTGTGCAAACAGCGGGTGGCCATGATCTGAGCAGGCAAATAGCCTGAGGTGTTAGACCTGTGTGCATTAAAATAACCTGAGGTTTTAAAACCGTGCAGAGGCAAAACCACCCCAGCATTATCTGGTTAATGTTGTCTTTGTGAATTTCTGAAAATGCTAATCTGTTCCATTATTTGATTATGAGAGAACTTTATATACAACCCCCAACCCCACCACCAGACGAGAACCAGTTGTTGTACGGGAGCGGCCGCCCTCAAGTGCAAAAGTGGCCACTCCTATGACAGCCTCGACTTCACCTCACCCCCAGCTGGCAACGCCTGCAGGACCCCCCAGCTCACATCCCCCTGCTACTCCAACCTCTTCCGTAGACAATGCAAAGCAAAGTGACCGCGACAGACAAAAGCTGAGAGAACAGGAACGAAGACGGAGGGAAGCTGTAAGTATCTTCTGTTTGGTGTTATTTTTAAGTGCTTGTCAGATTACTTTTTTTCATTGTTAGAACTCATTTTGTTAGCATGAAAGTGTGATTTGGGGAGTGAATGAATCAGTATATGGTTGGGAGAGAAAGAGTGTGCTGCAGTTAGCATATATTTGGCAGAAAAAAAAAAAAGTTCATGAGTTTCTTTGAATCTTGCTTTTCTTTTCTTTTGAATTAGATATTGCAGGATGACATCTTCATAGTGAAGATTACTTTATATATTCTTATGCAATAAAAAAAGATTCCATAATTTGATTTGATTTTCTAAAATTATTTCAGATGGCTGGTCAGATAGACATGAATCGCCAAAGCGACTTGATGGCTGCGTTCGAAGAACAGTGTGGAAAATAATGTATAAGAATTACCAAAAATATTTTATTAATGTCGGCTCTGTTCCTTGTACACAACTCAACTCAGATATCAACTAAGTCCTTTTATTTGACATGTTTTGTACATATAACTATAGCTGTGTTTATATTTATTATAGTTCAGTGAGAGTTCTTGTTGTTGCTGTACATTTGTGTAAGAAACTTATGGATGTAAATGTTACATTTTGGCTGTGAAATCGTCCCTTGCCAATGCATGTTGTCGGCAAGTTGTACAACTGTTGGCCCTGCTGCTTGATGGCACTCTGTTCATTTGGCCAGCTCCGAATTAAGAGAGAAAAAAAATCCTATTCTACTGAGAACTAAATAACTGTCATGACTGAGCATAAGTGCAAGTGTGGCACTTCAATGGTGCCGTATCTGTAGCGTTACAAGTGTCAACTGAGCTGATCTCCCTGTCAGGATCAGCACAAGTCCTAACTTCCAGTTGTCATGCATCAGACCACAGCAGAGGGTTCTGTTTGTCCATAGTAGAAGATACATTTTATTTTGGTTGACACCTCTGTTAAATTCCACCGATTTTTACGATGATTTGATGACCGTAGAACATTATAGTTGAGTATTTAAGACTTGACCTTTTTACGGTGTACTCTTAAATAACTCGTGCGTATAGAAATTACTTTTTCAGAAATGACCCCAAGAGTTTGAAAAAAATAACTGGTTGAAAAAAAAAAGGAAAAAAATGTTGGCATTAACTCTTGGAGATGTGTAATATAGTTATACAGTGGAATAGCAGGAGCATCTCAAGTAGCAACATACTTGCTCTACTGGTGCTTCAAAGCAGAAACAGGACATTATAAATGCTCGCCATGTGAATATTGTTTCTCTATTGGAATTGCTCTTCAGATTCTCAGTTTTCAGCTGAGATTGCTACTCAGCTGTTTACAACAGGTATGGCTTGTTTGCCATACATTAAACTTTCCATATTGACCAACGATTTTCAACTAAGGAAATGTTAATCAATATTAGGTTTAGAATCTTTTTTTAATAAAAAGTGTTAAAAGTATTTGGCCAATAGGCCTGTAGACCATCAGTTTGGGTTTCTTTGTTTATATAACCTTCAGTGATTTTCCCAATATGTATTTGGCAACTTTTTTTTATTATATATATATATATATATATATATAATATTAGTTATCTTACCTTGGAAACATTGCATTGGAAAAAAAATATTTTGTGAACTGAGTCTCGGAAAATCATTATGTATTTGAAACCACAAGATGAGTTGCATAGTTTACCAGCAGCAGATATTATTTCTCAGTATGAACACCAACTCCAATGAATATTCAGATACACTCTTGACTCAGAGAGCAGTGTTCTGTGCCCTGTGAAAAGGAGGAAACATTTTTTAGTGAAGCAGTCAGCAGTTCTCCACATGAGAAAGGTTGTGCTAAGTCGTTGACAGTTCCCTAGTTAACGACATTGTACATAGCTGTATAGTTTGTGATTCTACTATTTAATAAATGAATTGTGAAGACCAGGACTGACTTGCTGGTGGTAGTCATCTGCCATGTGCATAAGACGAATTTGTTTTCTGCATTCCATATTTAAATATTGCATAAAAATGACCATGATTTTCTTGTGTATTTTATAAAGATCTTCACTTATGTTTGTATTGATATTGACATAGTGTACGTATGGGGAACTTTTAAAGAATGTTAGGAACTAACTGTCATTTAGCTTTTGCCAAGAACAGGTTTTGCCCCTTTTTTTTGCTCTGACTGTTATTCATTGACCATGTTAATGGGAAGGTTGATACTAGTTAGAGATTTGTTTTATATATTTTTCATGGTTATTTATTTGTATTTTATCTCATATCTGATGTCTGGTCTCATTATCCATGCAAGCATAATCATGATCACTATCATATCATTTTGATGTATATTTTTTTATACTTAATTTTTTATTACCCAATACTCTTCCTCATTGGTATCATCATTGCCATCAACATCTCTTCATCTTCAGTATTACTACCAATCATGACCATAATCCTCTTTCTTTATTTTTCGTATATATAAATATAAATTATTAAAAACACCATCAGGGTATCCT
>BOPN01001268.1:72500-82500 GCA_017312705.2 Penaeus japonicus
ATAGTTTTTTACTTAAGTTTCATGTTATTTTACAGTACTTAGCAATATTTCCAGGACAAGAAATAATTATTAATAAATTATGAATACTTGATTTTGTATTTCAATTTATTGCTACCAAAGGAGTTAGACTATTTCTTTATCTTTTATATAAGGATGAAAAGCTGTTGAATGGGACAATCCTTGGGGTAACAACAGTCAAGGGTTTTTGGAAAAAAGAGAGAGACCAGTATTAGTAAGTCTATTCTGCAATGGACAAAAAAGAAAAATGATATGAACTAAGTCCTGGTCACGGTGTAAGCAAATCCAGTTGCGAAGCCACAATTGTGTGGATTGCTATGGGTTTTGGTGAATTTTCCATTTAGATGAAAAGGATTATGACAATAATGCTAAAAACAAAAGCAAAAATGAACTAGAATGAATCTTCAATATTTTCTCTGCTTGTTGCATTATTAAGATTGTCTAATGTAGTAACCACAATTATAAACCATTTTTGTGTATGGAGTATGTACTATCGCATTACAACATTTGGTAAATGCCATTTCTTAGTAATCAAAGTTTGCTATATAGCTTGCAACATCAGTGCATACACAAAAGTGCAAGCAGCTGTTTTAAGAACAATCCATCCTGAGTTGATATTCCTTTTTCAACAAAGCATAATCTTGAAGCCTTTTCATTTTACCTCATGATTGACTCTGTATTTTACTAGGTATCTGCAACAAAGTACCTTTATTGGACCTTTGAAAAACTAAAACTAGAAAAGTAGAGGAGAACAAGAGTCAGCATGTAGTATTTAAAAGTACAAAAGATAATGTATTGCTTACTAAGGGGATGGTGCCCCTTCCAAGGTCTGAATAGCGTGTACCAACTACCAATCTCAGGAACCTGTACACCTGTATTTCAACCTTGGCTTTATATTTCATCCTTGTGTTCACAGCGCTAATGTGCTCGTAAATAAACATTCTATGGATTGATAAGTAGTGTAAATGTAGTTTTGCTGAATCCAACTTCAAAATTTCATTACTGAATTGTGAATTAGAGCAAACTTAAAGTAATGAGTAGGATTTTTATCATTCTTGCAGTTTGCATACGTTGGTATTAACAAGGATTTTTTTTTCTAAAATGTGTTTGAATTCTCTCCAGAGTAATGGATTGTTTTCCAGTTTTCAGTGTAATTTAAATCAAATCAGTATGCATAGGTAAAGCAGGGAATAAGGAAAGTAGAGTGAACTGGGAATTTAAAAATGTTTAAGGATTCTTTATTGACAATTCTTAGGATAGTTATTGTGTTCATCAAATTTGTTTTCTGCAACTGCATTGTTATGTAAGCCTTTATTATCTTCCAGTACCTGTTTCTTTCTCTCTTACTTTTAATATATTCTTTGTCTCACAGGCTGGTTCTAAGTTGCTTGGGACTCTTTCACACTCAAACTTCTTCAACTTGGTAAGAAATTGTTACATAAGTGAAACACAGGAAGGGAGCTCTGCACAGCATGCAACAATGATTATAAAATGTTTGAAATATTCCTCCCTTTAAATGGCACTGTCAGAATGAGAGGATTTTAAAAAGGAATGCTGTATTTTAAGATCTCAAGGAAATTTCTCTCAATTGAAAAACAAAGGGAAAAAATATTGATAAACAAGAAAAAAAGGCAAAACCAAAAGCATAATGTATTTTTTTTTTTTTTTTTTTTTTTTTTTTTTTTTTTTTTTTTTTTTTTTTTTTTTTTTCCAAAATGTAATTAAATTTATTTAGTGTTAATTAACAGGCATCAAATGATCTATTTTCAAGAGAAACGACTCATTTTGAAAAAATATGCTTCCAATGTCTTACCACACATTTCAAATTAGTAACATCTGAAATGATCATGAAATAAAGTGAAGGTATAAACAAAACTATGAAATTTTTTTTTTCTTCTTTTTCAAAAATTGTACCTTCTTTAGAATACCCTTGAAAATGGAATTCAAAAGGTTCCAATCTTCAGAATCGAGTTGAAAAGTTATAACATGGAAATAATGGGGGTACTTGTTTATAAATATATGATTAAGTAGATTGATAAAAAAATTAATCAAATGCAGACTGTTATAGATTTGCTTGCCCAGTCTCCAGGATGGGATTTATGTCAGAGCTAGGTAGCTTCACTCATCATACCTTGACTTTTCCAACTCTCAGTCACTCGTAGAACTAGAGCCTTTTTACGTTTTGTCATTTTCTTGTTTTATTGTTTTGAGACTTACATGTGCCATATCACAGGCTCTATCAATGCTGCAGTTGACTAAAATTGTAGTAGAGGGTCTATATCAGTTCATTATTTTCTTTATACTCATTGTAATAGAAGTGTTGTTGTTTTATGGGAGGACAAAAAGCAACTTCATTTTTTTTCATATTCTTTAACTGCAGTACACGAATATGAAAAATATAACCATCCACAATGAAGATAACATGAAGAGGAAGGAAACCTGTGCTTATGACTGTGAGTTCCACAGTACAAGGCATCCCTACTGTCACAAGAACACATTGTATACATTGGGCATGGTTTGAGTCACCTTCCTCTTCTTGTTCAGCCATTCATCACTATTGCCAGCAAGGTTGGCAACTTGCTGTGTGCCATGGCTCTGTAAAGATAGTTCTTGCTAGAGACCGTAGATGGGCATCATTCAAGGCTCTCTCTCCTACTGTAGTTACGAGAAAGTGGTGTCATTTAGGTTTTGGATGTTAGGTGAAACTCATTTTGCTTAACCCATTGCATATAGGTTTCTTGACATACATGATGCAGGAGCTCTGGCCTGACGACATGATACTCGGGGATTTTGGATCACTGTGTTATTTTATTGTGTTGTGAGTAATGAGTGAGTGATGATGACAATTGCTGTTATAATTACTATAATTGCTGAAATATTAAGCAAAATGGGTTACATCTTACATCCAAAATCTAGATGGAACCACTTTCTTCTAGCACCAGCAGGAGAGCGAGCTTTGAATGGCACCCATCCACAGTCTCTAGCAAGAACTATCTTTACAGAGCCATGGCTCACAGCAAGTTGCCAACCTCTTGCTCTAACGTACCTCAAATGAAGGATGTACAGGGAGAACTGGAAGAGGAAGGTGACTCAAACAATGTCTACAATGTGCCTTTGTGCCAATAGTTATGCTTTTTACTGTGGCACTCACAGTCCTAAGCACTAATTTCCTTACTCTTCCATACCTCTTCATGTTATCTTCATTGTGGATGGTTATATGTTCTGTATTTGTTTATAACAGTCCACAATTACAAAAAAATAAACTTGATTTTTGTCCTATAAAACAGCAACATTTTAGTCAACTGCAGCATTGATATAACCTGTGATATGACAGATATAAGTCTCTAAATACAGTGAAACACGCAAAAATGGCTTTAACTTGCAATGAGTGACTAAAAGAGATTGGGAAAAGTTAAGGCATGATGTGTGATGAAGCAGTCTCACTCTGAAATTAAATCCATCCTGGAGACTGAGCAAGTGAATCAATCCCCCATCTGCAATGGGTTAATATTATGGATGTTATAGTAATTATGATTGCAATTGTCATCAACACTCCCACATTAATCATAGTACAATAAAGAAACACAGATCCAGAATCCCCAAACATTATGTATATCACGGCACGCACCGTCAAGCCAAAAACTCCTGCATCATTTATCTCATGACACCCATTTGGAATTGGTTAAAAGTGGAACAGATTGTTTGAAAATTATCACCATGATTATTGTGCCTAAAAAAAATATACCAATTTTATATAGAGAGAGATAGATACATATATACATATATATATAGTGTATTACATAATGCATAATGAAATCCTATAATAACGGAGGGAAATTGTTTATAATTGTGATGAGTATATATAGACAAATATTTTCATTTATAAATGACTCCAATAAATGTTGAAAGTTTGTGCACATCAACCATCATAAGTTGTCCATGCACAAAATAATTTTTAAGGCTTGTTTTCAGTTTTTGTTGAAATACATATGGATAAGAATCTGAAAATTTCAATATATCTTCTCAAATCATCAGTAAAAGAGTTACTTTGTAATTATAAACTTTACCAAGCAATGAGTTTGTAATACTAATGGAGTTATTTATTTTGCTTTCATTTTCTCTAACATATTTACATAGCAGCAAATTAGGACAAGCCAAACACATTTATTATTTTCAATCTCTTAACCCATTGCAGATGGGTGTCATGACATATGTGACCACAAGTTCTTGGCCTAATGGCAGGCATCATAAAGTACATGATGATAGTTGTCATGCTGACATGGACCCTATACTACATACTTAGTCAACTGTTTGTCCTGGGGAGTAGGCAAGTAAATCCCCATCTGCAGTGAGTTAATGCCAAGGTCTTTCTTCCATTGATGACTGAAAATTATCTGATGTAGCTTCCTTTTTAACCCATTGACAGTGGATGGCATGATTTGCTGCCAAGGCAGAGTCGGTTCTAGACGCAGATGGCACCTTGCCAATGTAAACCCGCCACTAACTGTATATATATTTTATAAAAACTGACCAATGGGTTAAGAAAGGCTTAGTCAATTTCCTTCATTATTTTTTCTTTTCTTTTCTTGCTCAATTCCCTTTTCAACAAGGACTGACTAATTATTCCTTGCTGTTATTATCCTGTGACATGAGGATACACAACACAAAAAAAAAAAAAAAATGTTCATTATAATACTCTTTTTTTTCTTAGTAATACCAGCTTGCTTCAAGGGCTATGTGAGCAAATTTGATGATGCTATATCATTTGGCTATAGAACATTTCCTTATTTTCATAATTGCCTTTTTATAGTTTCATTTGGACTGGAAGCTCATTTATTTCAATGTATACCATTAATTTAAGTGAGACAGTACAAGATATCTTTTGATAATGAACTTGTAATAAAATATGTTACATATAATAAAAAGCACAATGGTGACTTTCTTTTCCAGAAATAGTGTTAAAGGATCATTAATGCAAAGCCGAGGCCTTTATTTCCTGTTAACTAAACACAAGCCTTGTGCACCCACGTCCAGAAATTTTATACTATTTAACAACTTAAAAGTAATCTCTGACATATATTTATTTCATTTGCAAGAACAAAAGAAATTGTACTTTGACAATTATAACATTTTTTTTTCATGCAAGGAATTTAGAAATAAGAGGGAGATCTACCATCTTAATAAACTTTTCATTTATCTTCTCTATCTGTCTTGACATAATTACTCTAACTGCCAGTGATCAAAATCCCTTCTTTGCAGTATTTCAAGGAACACTATTCCCAATTCTCTTTTTTCTAACCATTAAGGAGAAATGTATAAAGAAAACACAATATAGAAATAGAACATAAAACATGTATTTTATGATTCTGGTGTAACAACTATGGGCTGTACAGTGATAATTAAACAAGTGTTGACCTGCCGTGAGGAGTTAGTGCCACTCCAGCCATCCGGAACTGTCTTGGGGTTGCCTGATTTCTTAACAAACCTGACCTTCATGATATTGTCTAACTATGATAGAACAATCCAATATGTAACTTTTGACGAGGATGTGTTTTTTTGTTTTTTTATACTAAGTTTTTTTTTTTTTTGAGGCAAGTGTAAATGCCATTTGCTCATATAACAATCACCACATCTTGAGCAGCGGTGATTTCTATTTCTTACATGGATAAAACTGTATTAATATTAGGTATAAATAAAGAAAAAAATCTGCCAGCATAACTAGAAAATTCAAGTTTAACATGGTATTTGGCCTAATTATATTTTCTGAGCTGCTTATGCATTAAATGAAGTGTGCAATTCCTGGACATAAGCATAAATTTTGGTCTTTCACACATACAAAGAACATCACAAAAAAATAAATATACCTTTCTTTATCCTAATTTAAAATGAACCGGTAACCATCTTTTTAAAACAAACAAAAAAAGACCGTAAAGAAAAGAAAAAAAAAGTCATATTCAAAAGTTGAACTCCTTTCAAATTTACATTAAACTTTACCCAGACTTGAACAAGGACATAATCCTATAATGCCACTTTTTGTAATATTCACACATGCCATTACACTTCTGTTTCCGGGGTATTTCTCTCTTCGGATACCCCCTGAGACTTAGGATTAAATAAGCATTTGTAGATATTAAATGCTAGTTGAAAGTTTAGTAAAGCATCTGACATCACTATTTCTCTATATTAGGCCACATAAAAATGTATCTTGTTATCTTACTCCAGAGCGCCTTCCACTCTGGACACAAATAAGAGTAAATAAGACCAAGGAATTGCAGTCGTTCACAGATAAAAACTTGCATGAAACAGAGAGGCTCGGGCCACCTGTTCCGTGTTCTGCATATTTACCCAAAACTTTGAATAGCTGGCATTCAGTTTCTAAAAAACAACTAAATGCTGATGCCCAGTAATGGAAACAAGGTAAAGTGCTCTCATTTCAACTGGTAAAAATGCTAGTGATAAAAAGCTTATCAACATATCTAAATTACATCAGATGAGTTGTGTTGATAGGCAATGTACGTAGGCAAGAGCCTAGGCTAGGTTCATGCAAGTGCACATGTACAACTTGTACTTCGCAGGAGACATCATTTACATGAGTATGAGGAAGATACACAGTAAAAAATTTTAAAGTCCGTATAAAAAATATTACAAATTTTCATAAATACCTTATGGTTTGCGCCTCCATTCAATCTTTCCCATTCATTCCATCATATATTACTCACAATATACATAATTCTCAAAAAGGCATTCACTCGTGTTAGTTCCACAATAAAAAACTTCATACTTTTCTGGTATATTACCCTATAAAAGATAACAATAAAAAAGTACCTTAAGTATCACGAATATCTGTGTATGTCTTATGTACACTTCATATAACTACTATACACAATGGCAATCTAAACTCCCAACAACTACATTATAATCACCGAGTTTGGCAAATTACTCACCGAAAAAAAAAAGAAAAAAGAAAGCTACAGCAGTTTATAGCTCAGGCGACTTGACGATCTAACCAAGAGTGTTGTCTATGTGCAGATACAACCACCAGCGGTCCTTACGTCCATATTAAAGCTTTCCTTACAGTAACGAAACTACCCTGTCCCTGTACATGGTTTGAGAGAGAGGACCCTTCGACCCAACTACCATGGCACATCCTCTTGCCTGAATCATTTATGCTGGAATAACCAGCTTTTTGAGCTTTCATTTCATAGAACAATGAGAGGGGAAGGAGGAAGAAAGGGGAGAGGGAGAGGGAGAGGGAGAGGGGGGGAGAGAGAGAGAGAGAGAGAGAGAGAGAGAGAGAGAGAGAGAGAGAGAGAGAGAGAGAGAGAGAGAGAGAGAGAGAGAGAGAGAGAGAGAGAGAGAGAGAGAGAGAGAGAGAGAGAGAGAGAGAGAGAGAGAGAGAGAGAGAGGAGAGGGAGAGGGAGAGGGAGAGGGAGAGGGAGAGGGAGAGGGAGAGGGAGAGAGAGAGGGAGAGAGAGAGAGAGAGAGAGAGAGAGAGAGAGAGAGAGAGAGAGAGAGAGAGAGAGAGAGAGAGAGAGAGAGAGAGAGAGAGAGAGAGGGAGAGGGAGAGGGAGAGGGAGAGGGAGGGGGAGGAGGAGAGAGAGGGAGAGGGAGGGAGGGAGAGAGAGAGAGAGAGAGAGAGAGAGAGAGAGAGAGAGAGAGAGAGAGAGAGAGAGAGAGAGAGAGAGAGAGAGAGAGAGAGAGAGAGAGAAAGGGAGGGAGAGGGAGAGGGGGGGGGAGGAGAGAGAGAGGTAATTCTAGAAAAAAATCTTTAAAACCTTAAATATATTTCAAGCACAACCTTGTCACCTTAGAGGCAGACAAACTTTTCTGTCAATCAACACATACACTGCACTACTTGAGATCCATTCTTCTTTTACGGCAAAAAATACACTGCTGATCAAGCATCAGACCTTTTTCATGGCAAGTGGCTACTCTTCGCACTTAGACTGGTTTTTTTTAAAGAGGCCACTTTTCATGTGGGTTCTGCCATGGTCTCTTCTGGAAAGGAAGGTTTGCCATATTAAATTTGGCAGTCAAATTTCCAGCTCTGTTTTTTTCCTGTCTTTTTCTTTTGCTCTATTTTTTCTCTCTTTTTCTTTCAAAAGCTATTCCACCTTGTCAATTTCTACATTCTTTTCTTTTCTTTCTTTCTTTCTTTTAATGACAAAGTTCATGAATTTAAAGAAGAGCTTTTGGAAAAATAAATCTAAAAAGTAAATGAAAAGTATGCCATCAACATAAATTAATTCTGTCTTTACTTTCGCGTTCTTTCCTGCGAAGCTTTTTCCTTCTGCGTTCAACAGAGGCTAATTCCGTCTTGACTTGCATGTATGTTCTCTTCAACTCTTGAATCCGTGCCTGCAGTACAGCTATCCTCTTGGACGCATCCAGGTCTGGGTCTGTTGGGAATCGTGAGTGATATTGAGACATACAACAAAAATGCATAAGGATAAATAACATTATTGATAATTTGATATCACATCAGTGCCTTTAAAATAACAAATAAATATTTCAGAATCCTGCTTTCCTTTAATCAATCTGCTTTACCAAGGGCCTATACCCAAGACATTTGAACTGCTCAGTTGGAAAAATTCATGTTCTAATGGCAATGGCTGACTTTTCACACTATAAACCCATGTCATTTCACTAGCACACTTACTCATTCCTTTGCTAACATACCTTCACACACATGCACATGCACATACACATACACATTAGTGTACACTCACACTTATTCACTAAGAAATTACAAGCTAACTAGTAACACAGTACTACCATACAATATATAGACTCATATACCATTCCATAAGTATAGAAAATAAAAGAAAACATACACACACTAACTCACTTGTATACTGAAACATCCACTCATGAACATATCCTCTCACTCACTCACATGCAAAGTAACTCATTCACATACACACCACTCATTCACTGAAACACATTCACATGGCTCCTACTCACACTCACACTCACACTCACACTCACTCTCACTCTCACTCTCACTCTCACCCTCACCCACACCCACACCCACACCCACACTCACACTCACACCCACACTCACACTCACACCCACACTCACACTCACACTCACACCCACACTCACACCCACACTCACACCCACACCCACATTCACACCCAAACCCACACCCACACTCTCTCACTCGCAATATCAACCCATTTCAATATCCTACTAAACTTACCTGAAAACCAGAACTTGATATGAACATGAACATTTATAAAGAGAAAGAAGGACTAATAGCTATAGAGAAACCACTGAATGAGCAAGTCCCACATGCAACTTGCCCAGTGGGGAATGAGCCACACTAAAAACGCAAGAACGGCAACAAAACAACGGAGATACATAAAAACATCTCCTTTCCTCACCGAGTTCCTGGCAGAAGTTGTATCTTGACCGCCTGACTTCACTGCATGCGATGGAGAGTGTCGAGAGCCCACTTGCCTCATTGTCATCATCCACAGGCCCCGCTGGAGAAAGGGCATGGGTTATTTAGAGCCTAAGTTATTATGTAGATGAAAATAAACACAAGGAGGGAAGAAGGATCATTTTACAAGTGGATGACAATTCTAATGGCAAAACATGCTTGGTTTACTTACTTTCAGTGCCATGCCATCATTCTTTTATTTTTCTTCAGCTAATATCATAGTGTAATTTTGTAAAATTCATAATTATACTAACTGCATAATATTCTTTTTGTTGCAATTGATATACATTTGAAAATGAATATGATTAAGAATATATATATATACAAGGTCTGATTGAAAAGAAGCCAACATTTGACAAATAAAGAAATGAAGAGCCTTTGTCAAACTGAGGAAGCGAGAGAAAGAGACAAACAGAGTGAGAGAGAATGAGGTCCACCCCTACCTCCTCTTGCCGATGGGTGCCTGTTTCTTCTCCTGCCTGAATAATTGCCTTGGCTGCTGAGTTTCTTGCTACTGCTGTCTTCCTCATCAGGAT
>BOPN01001268.1:90000-97500 GCA_017312705.2 Penaeus japonicus
GGCAGACGCTGTGATTCGTTGTGGCACATCCTTCGTTTTCTCACTGGTCTCTGGCCGATTCAGGAGGTGCGGGAAAATGTGCTGCTGTCTCTGGGAAAAAGGAATAACCTTAGCCTCAACTTTGTCTTCAGATTTGACAGGAGGCGGAGGTTTGTCCACTTTGGCATCAAATGTTGGTTTAGGAACAGGCTTAGCAAGAGCTTTCGATTCAATTACTGGCATAACAGCTTGAGCAAGTAAGTGAGATGTAGGTCCACTTGGCTTTGGGATGGCTATGCCTCTGTCACAGGTATTCAATGGCTTGGCTTTTATTTGCGTGACATTTATTCTTACTGGTTCTTTCATTGGTAGACTTGGTGTAGGGATTTCCTGCTGATTCTGCTTCGGTGATGGACACTTAGGCAATTCCTGCTTGATCACCTTGACTTCTGTTGGCTGAATTGTGGCCTGTTCACTCTTGACTGGTGTGTCTCTCTTGATCAAGACTTTGCGAGGGGGGGATATAATGGTGGTTACTGTGACTGCCTCCTTTTTCTCAGGAGTTGTACTGACTTCTGGCTGGGGAGCCACCTCCTTCAATTCACCAACTGGCCACTTGACAGGTGACTCTCTGGCCTCCCTGGGTAGCATTATTCTCTTCTGTGGGCTTGGGGCAGTGTCACTATCAGATTCGGTCTTGTCACCCTCACCCTCCTTCACATCCTTCCTTGGCCGACCCTTCTTCTTGACCTTGGCTTCTGCTTCAGTTTCATCTGACGCTAAGGCTCCCATGCTAGCTTTGGTTCGCGTGTCTTTCCTGGCACGTATCTCCCCAAAGTCAAAGGGTTCTGGCTCTTTAAATTCATAAACATCATCCTCCAGAGATTCAGCTTTAGGAGAGAGTAGTTTTGTCGGGTCCTGAGTGATGTTCTTTGCAGGAGATTCAAGAACTACCTTTTTAGGGGTAATCTCCAGGACCTTCTTGGCCTGCAACTCAGGAGCCTTTTTCTCAGGAGTTGTGAAGGATGCTGGCATCACTGGAGACAGTATTCTGGGAGCTGGGTCCTTCACAACAACACGGTCCTCCTCCTTCTTAATTGGTTTATCCAAACCCTTCATTTCAGATATAATGGCATTCAGATCAATATCCTTCCCACATGGCTCCTGCTCAACCTTCTCCTCCTTTACCTCCACCACTTGTGCCTTTGCTGGTGTCTCCTTTACAGTCTTCTCAGACACTATACTTGCAGCAGAGGAAGGTTCAGACACAGGGGTGGATACAGCAGATGTTGAGGATGTGGCCGGAGCCTTTTCTGTGCTTGATCTGGTGCGGGACTTTTCAGAGCCAGTGTCTGCGTCAGATTCATATTCCTCACTATCGCTCTCTGTGGTGTCTGGAATAACATATTTCATTATTTATCATTATTTCATATCTAAAAAAATTAACCACTTTTCTATGTGAGCAAAGATTTTATAGTATAAACCATAAATATTACCAATATTACCTCAGGGAACATGCATTAGTCATTGCAACCCATATCAAGTTCACTTTGTTCCAATTACAATATTTATATGCCTACAAGTCAAAGATAAATGGAATTAACAAGTAAACCTGTGATCCTAATTCTACAAAATGGTGATGGGTTATAAAATTTACAATGACCCAAAACTGCTTCAACAGAGTGACGGGTGAAGTGATATCACATCAAGCAGATATTTCGTTCTCACCGGATGAAATATTATCATGCCATGATCTCTCCCTCAATCATAGGAGTTCCATTTGTATAGACACATCTTCATTCATTTGTAAACAAATACAAAAACCTCTTATTATCACCCCGTTGAAGCGGGTGAAAAGCACTCATAGAGGCAGCATCGTGCCAGGAGAGATCTCTTGCTTAGTCTCTGCGTGTGTTTGTTATCTGAGCAACGGAAGAGGCATTACACAAATTTGAGCCCTGGTTAATCCATTCACTCCCGCCAGGTAGATAACAAGCGCACACAGTGACAAAGTGCGAAATCTCACCCAGGGAGATGCTGCACTACACCTATATAAGTGCATTTCACCCATCCACTTCAACAGGGTAATAATCACAGATTTTTTATTTGTTTAATCTATTTTCACAATTGAATAAAAATGTATCTATACAAATGGAACTCCAATGATTATGTGTATATATTATGATGCAAAACATACATTTTGAGGAAGAGATCATGATGTTCTAGGACACCACCCTGGGAAAGCAAATTATTTCACTGACATGATTGCATGTTAACCAGCTTGAATGGGTTAATAATATAAGAGATAGAAAATCTAATAGTGGAAGGAGAAAGCTTTGATCAGTTACATACATCTATCATATTGGGACTGATATTACTATTGAAACAGAAACAGAAGTATACCAAATCTTGAGAAAAATGTGGGAATACAGAGCTAATGATAAAGAAAAAAAGAATACACAAACTAAACTGCCTGAGAAACTTCTCCAAGAAACCTGTCATTATTGCTACCCAAATAAATTTTCTGTGCTTCCATTATTATCAATCTTTGTTTTCTCCCTACCAAGCCAAGATCAGTGCAAAATGTAACATACCAAATGTGCTTCCCCCTCCTCCTATTCCTCCTCCAATGCGCCGTGGCCGCCTCTGCTCACTGGGTGATGGACTGTCTGGTTGCTGCACCTGCCTCTCGCGTGCTGCTCTTGTGCTAGGGCCTGAGACACTGCTTGTGCCACTGGTGTCACTTCGCTCACTGCGATCACTCTCACGCCGTTCACGCATTCCACCAGGGGGGCGGCCACGCTTGGTGGCACTCGTCTTTGGTGAGGAGGCTGTTGAGACCTGTAGAAGAGAAGGGTAAAAAAAAAAAAAAAAGTGGAGAATTAAAGTATGATCTAATCCTAAATCTGTAAGAATAGTAAGACTATGTCATATGTGAAATACATTATTAATCTAACAGAGTGAAGATCAGGACTCAAAACAATATCACAAGATTTTTGTCTTATACCTGTTCCTTCTCTTCTTTTTTGGGTTCCTTTGTGTCCTTGGTGTCTTTTACTTCCTTTTCTTTCTCTTTCTTCTCTTTTAATTCCTTAGTTGCTGCAGCTCTGCCCTTCCTTACTCTATTCTGGGACCATGTGAGATTCTCTGCAATACAGGGCCTACGTATCCACTCATCATACCTATTGTTCCAGCCAAGGTAATGGACGTAGTACATGGGCGCGTTGCCTTCTTCTTCAACTTCTAGCACCTGCTCATATATATTTAAAATAAAAAATAATAAAACATGGCAATAGTAAGAAAAAATACAAATCATTACCAAGATATACATACCAGTTCTACACAAAAGATACAGAATAAATGAAAGCTTAAAATTACAAATCAAGTTAAACCAACAGATTTCCTTCCCTGACCTTTGCTTCATAGGTCACTTTTGATTCTTTGGCATTGGGTCCATACAGCACGCGCAACTTGTCTCCAACGCTGACAGGGACATGGGCAGGGAGGAGGGCCTTGCCCCTGGGTGGGAGAGAGTTTGTACGGTCAATCCTGCAGCCAAAGTTGACTTCACAGGCTGTCAAAAACTTATGTATGGTGGGTGGATAATGAGGAAAGAGAAAAAATGAAAAAAAATAAGGGAAGGTAAGAGAAGGGGAGATAAAAAAAAAATGGGAGAGAGGATGGGGAGAGATGGAGAGAGAGGGAGGGGATGGGACAGGCCAGAAAAGAGAAAAACACAGAAGGGAGGGCAGAAACCAGAATAGACCATGTAAAATATAATCAGATGATAGAAGAGTAAAAATATAGGGAAGACAAGAGAGGTATATCCATATCAACAATAGCTCAAAACATAGATCAGTCATAAAGCACCAAAAACAAAAAGGGGATTAGCCAACTCACATAGGCGGCTCCACTTCTCCTTCATTCTTCTTCTTGCGGCCTCTCTTCTTGGCCCCAGGAGAGTCTTCTGCCGTGACTGGTACTGGTGTCGTAACAGCCACAGCCTTCTGCCCTTTGCTCTTGCTTTTACCGGTTTTCTTCTCGCTGGCAGGGCTTGCCGCCACAGAGGCACCAGAATGTGTTGAACTGACTGGGGTTGGCGTGGTTGAGGATGAGGAAGCGGTTTCATCATCACCCTCTGTGTCATCCTCAGTCTTCACAGTGATGAGGGCCATGGATGCTCTTTCATTCTTGGCCTTACGGGTTGGAGTAGCTGTCTTCTTGGCTGACTCATCCTTCTCACGGCTCTCCTCACGATGCCTGGAGGATCTTGTTTGAGCCTGCAAAGAAAAAAGGCCACTTCAATTGTAAAATATAGATTCTGATGGCTCCTTGTCTCCTCAGGTGGGGGTTGTGAGACAACACTACCCTCTCATCATTTCATTACAAACCATGCCATTGTTCTTTTTATATACTAAATCAAAAAGGGGTCTCCAAACCTTAGTGTACAATCAGACACTGAAAGAGTCTGACTTTTATCCCTTGGTTCCTAACTTAACATTACCTTCCATCAAACAAACATAAGCTTATGAAATTCTCACAGTGGAATAATACTTCTAACCAATGAATTTATGGGTCATCTGCAAAAGGATTAACGAAATTGATGATGCTTATATGTGATCAAACACCTATTGTTAGTCTAAAACTATTGCTAATTAGATGTTCTATGAATGAATACAAAAATGTGTTCTTAACTCATTCACGCCCAGTGGTGTGATATCACGTCATTAAAATATTTCTCTTATGACAGATGACATCCTATCACATCATGGACTCCCCATATATATAGAGAGATATTTTACGTAGTTATCTTTGCATATATATATATTGTAGCTGCATTTATATATGCACATTTTCTTGACTACTAAAAAAATAAATAAAATAAAATAAAACTCTTTATCACTGTTCTGAGAGGTTCAGCACAGAGATAGTAATGGGACTAGTCTATCTTCATTGGTCAATAATCATGACCTGAGCACGAAGAGGAAGAATTTCTTCTTTTCATCTCAAACTCGTTGAAATTTCTCCACCTTCTTAGCTAAGATAAAACTAACAGACCAATTTTGCTATCTCCATCAAACAAGCATATGAGGAAGTATACCACTTTCCTCAGATTCTATGATAAAGAAACTGTATGGATTTTTAAGGAGGGAGGAGGGGGTGGGGATTGATAAGATTACCATTACCATAAAGATATCCTACTTTTTTTTTCCTTATGTATATTATAGTACTTTATTGCCACTTTGCTCAGGTTCTATTTTTTGACCCTATCAAGAGGGGATGATTCTTATTACCATCCGAAAGTCAATGGTCTGGCCCCGTTATTCTATAGTTAGGAGGGGGGTTAAATATCTTTCTCATAGATATGATTCATATTTTTTATGAATAATCACAATTTTTTTGTGCAACAGACAGAAATAATACAACACTTCTGTTCTTTATAAAGAAAAATTCCTCTTTAACATGTCTACCCTTTTCTTTCCTGCTTGAGCAAGGCCAGAGAGACAATCCCTTACATGTTTGTTTTTTTGTTTGTTTTAAACAGGGCTTTCTCTTTGTATGGACTGCAATCTCCAGAATATAGTGACAGGAGAAAAACAAAATATTTTGGTATTTTGGCTCACTGCCCTAACTAATTGTGCATTTTCAATTAGAAAATGGTAAAAAAATCAATACAAATGAACTAAAATGTTATGAGTATGTACACTCTAAAGTAAATGTCTTAACTGTTTTTGTTTGTTTTCCTTCCCTTACTCAGGATACCATTGTTGACCAATAAAAATGGGATTAGTCTCATTTCATTCAGAAAGGTAATGGCTTGGACTTGTCCATTTAACTTCTATTAATTTTTGCATTTTCTTCACAAAAGTGAAAGAACAACTGAATAAGGCAATCTTACACAGCAGGTCTCTAACATCTCAAGACCACGGAAACATTGGCAACCGGACACTCACCATTTCAATCTCTTCCTCTTCACTGTCACTTTCCTCCTTGATCTCCTTCTCCTTCTTCTCCTCCTTCCTCTCCTCCCTAGTACTGGAACGTGTCTTGACCTCGGGGGTGGGTTCTTGCCTCTCTTCCTTGACACTGGAACGGGTCTTTACCTCAGCTGCCTCCACCTTAGCCGCACGGCTCTTGGCCTCTGAGCGGGGCGTACGAGGTTCCCTCCCGCGCTCCTTCGCACCCACCTCACCCCCTGCCTGGTCCTTTCCACTAGTGTCTGCACGACTCCGCTCTCTGCTAGTTGATGATGAATCCCGAGACTTGTCCTTCCCTGCAGTTGGTTCCCGAGACCTCTCCCGCATCACTACGGGCTCACGTGACCGCTCCCTTGTCATGGCTGGCTCCCGCGACCTCTCCCGGCTCCCTGCAGCCTCACGTGATCTCTCTTTGGCACCAGTTGATTCTCTCTCAGGGGAGTTCTGAGATTTGCTGTCTTGCTTTACATTCCTTTTGGAGAAACACCAAATATAAATACCTTGTTTTAACACAATATTAACATGAATGAAAATAGCACTGACATTCATGTAACAAATTTGAAATTTCTAACTGTGATATAATCCATCATACTATAAAAAAAAAAAAGTCCTACAAACATCTCTCTTAACAAATAAATGTTCTTAGATATATAAACAAGCCAACATTCATACCCAACTGTAAGAACATATACCTTGAACTCTTTGAGTCTTCCTTCTTCTTCTCATTGTCTTTTTTATCAACTTCCTTCTTTTCTGACTCCTTTTTCTCTGATTCTTTTTTGATGTCATCTTTCTCCCCTTTTCTTTTCTCTCCTTTTTTGGTCTCCTCTTCTTCTTCCTTCTTCTCAGTCTCATCTTCTGTTGAGTCACAGCTGTCATTGTCTTTTTTCTTGGAAGCCCTGGGTGTTCGGTCACAGTCCCTAATTAGGCTTCTCCCCGAGCGGTGCCTCGTCCTTGAGCCGCGTGGGTTGCTCACCATTGTGCACCCCAATTTGCGATAAAAGTCCTCAAAACTCTGGAGATATCTATAAAAAGAGGGAAGACTTCCTTTTTATCATAGAATTCATGTACAAATAATTTCCACTTCTCAATGTCTGATAAAAACTGTTATCTAAACATTAACCCCTAATGGATGTGTATACTAACTCTAGTCAAGAATCAGGTGATGACATGCACAATCTGTTCCATTATTCAATAGGAACCGAAAAAAAAAAATTGATTGAATTATTTTTGAATACCATCATTTGGATTTTAATCTGCAGACTGCTAAAATACTACTCATTTTTTGTGTGAATTGAACTGAGCAAATAAAGGTGATCATTTAGTACACATCTGCATCAGATTGTAAGATAGCGGTTAAAATACTTACTTCAAAGATAAATCTTTACTAGTATTTTCACTACAGAGCTCAAGTAAAAAACTAT
The DNA here is from genome assembly GCA_017312705.2 of Penaeus japonicus. NCBI lineage: Eukaryota > Metazoa > Arthropoda > Malacostraca > Decapoda > Penaeidae > Penaeus > Penaeus japonicus. Next base: position 97,382 of record BOPN01001268.1, read on the forward strand.
AATAGATATTTACCATTTCTAAATATCATAAACAAAAACATACCTCTTATATGCAGCTTTGATGTGGTTGGGAGCCTGAGACCCAAGAGACTGAAGCTGCATCTTGTTGGACACAACTT
>BOPN01001268.1:102500-107500 GCA_017312705.2 Penaeus japonicus
CAGATGTGCATATCCGTTTTGGGGAGGGGAAAAGCTGAACTTAAAGATTTAATTACCTGCGGTAACCACATCTCAACGAGGGTCCAAGAACATACACAACCTAATGGCTGTGCCCCTGTCTCTCAAGCTGCAAATTATTGTTTGCGAAGAAATTCGTGTTCTTCCTGCGATCGTAACAGAGCTGAAGTTCACTGTATTAAAATTGATAAAGAACCTGAATGAAAGAAGAGTTTTGATTTACAAGGGCTAAAGATGTGTTTGGTCAAAGAGAATGTAGCTGCAAAGATGGCACACTGCATTCAGTGATACCTTCTTTTTCCCTCCCTCTCCCTTTAATCAACTAATTCTCTTTTCAATGAAAAACAAACAAAAATGAAAAAAGTCTGTTGCCAGGAACATTTTTGACAATAACAAAAATAAGGAATCCTATATGACAATCTAAATCCTTTTTTTGAATTGTATGTAAACAAAATAATCAAAATAATCTGACAAATTCAAATAGAAAATTCCAACATGACATCAAACTTCGGATTAATTTGCTTTAATTCTGGACTGCGACACAATGTATATGGACAATGCTTCCAAAAACTATACTACAATACACACACCCAGAACCAATGAAACAGGACTTGCATGAAAGCACTGACATCTTCACTACACAAATCTCAAACTGGAGTTAACACTGACTGGGTTGTGTACAAACAAACTTCTGATTGTCCTCCACACTAACCTTCTTTTTATGTGGCTGTACGACTGCTCCTTCAGGAATATCCATCCTCTGAAACAGCAAAATAAAATTACATTTCTATCACACAAGTTTGAAAATCTTTTACCCTATAAAAATCATTACATAAGTGGACTTGTGAATACTTAATACACACTTCACTTTTATTTCACAAAATGTAGGCTCTGGAGATTGGCAAGACTTTGGCAGTTTGCACACAATATCTATTCATGTATTTATGTATATATCCTTTAATAAATGGAAATGAATATTGAAAAAACTCAAGATATTATGGACAAAGTTAGAAACAGAGAAGCTCTCATTGTATCCTACTAGAAAACAGGAAGATCTTTAAAAATATATAATAGAATAGAAATAATGCAGTAAAAGACGTTGTATCATGTAGATATCCTCTATCAACATTAAAAAAGCAAGAACCTTTAATGTAGCCTGTCCTTAGTTGCAATCTCATTCCTATCTTATTCTTGTTACTTTTCCATAAAATTTCATCTACTTCAGCAGCCTAATACTAATGGGCGACGCCTATGACAGCTGTGCAATTTATTTAGAAAATAAACAAGCTAATATAGAAAGACCAAAACAGCTGATCTGCAGTACAGTATTATTAAACATATCAATACAGAGACAAATAAAGATTATCTACAGTACTGGTCCATAAAAACACAAGCAAAACAGCTGATCTACATAATTAGTATGGACCATATAATAATTGAAAGATACAAAGGCAAAGAAAAAGAGATTTTATGACAAGTACACACAATACAGCTTATGCTCTGTCTTAACTCTGATTAAAAGACAAAGCCTCGCCCTAAAAATCCTTGATGACAATTAACTAGATAGAAATAGGCAGACAAATTCACTCTAGCAAACTAAAAACAGCCACATCAAGGAGGAACACTTTCTTTGACATCCTAACATATTATCTCCTATATAGCTCCCACTGTACTTGTGTTCTACACCCATAATTCACACACCCTTTTTTCTAATCCTTTAAGTAGCCTAGCTAAGTACAATTAAAAGCATCCCTCCATTAAATGGGTACACCCCTTATTGATGTACTATGAGGGCCTAGTCTAACATAAGCATACATACACATAACAAATTGTGATGAGTAGAAGAGAATATAACATAACATACTGTAACAGGAACCTAACCTCACTTTGCCTGACCTAATATCTCAAGTTTGATGGGTTTCTTTTAATGTTGATACATGGCAAAAAACAAGAGGATGCTTCGAGTGGACTATAACAATGTCAATATTATTGCTTTTTGATTTGTCCATTCTATAGACTAAGTATATCATACAATACGTATGTCTAGAAGAGCCATATGTACACCACTAACCTATGCACCAATGATTGTGGCATGTATGCTAGAGGGCATTCACAGAGTTAATAACACTCTGATATCATTCTGACAAGCCAGAACTTGTAGACTTCCCAGGTATTTACGATGGGATCAGTCCAAGCTCTACCTTGTCAAAATACACGTTGATATTGGCTCTTACTGGAGCACGTTGCAAATAACAATCACTTGACACTATGCCATTATCAAATTTGGCTTCAGATTGTAGGACTTCCATCAAAGATCACAGCATGTTTCAAGTGGATCTGGACAGAACACAGCCAAGATAATTGTGAGAAAAAAGGTCCTTTTTGAAAGCAACTATGCATGCCTTCTAAACATTTACCCAATATAACTCTCCTTCAATGCTATTCAAACCAATAAGTCAGATCAAGACCATAAAAAAATTCAAAGTAACATTAGAATAATATTTTGAGAACAGATAACATTGTATGAATAAACTAAATGACATATATGATCTCTAGAGAACAGCCCATCCCATGAATTTCATTATAGCTTCCTAAATGAAGTTAAAACCCTCTCTTTAACATCACTAGCACCAACATTATCTGCTATGCAGTAGCTACCTACTTTTGGCTATTTATAATCACTAGTTAAATGTTAAGCCAACATAAATCAACTTTCAATCAAATGAACCCGTTCTAAGACCCACAAAAATGACCGTTTCGGGAAAGCAAGGGACGCGTGCAATCTGTGACCAAGTGCCTGCAATAGGCCACCCTAACTGACGTCAAAGGGTGAGAAAATTCACTCTAAACAAGTGAGGGAAGTGTGAAGTTCGTTTCTGCACAAGGGTGAGGGAGGGAGGCGACTCTCTCTGCTCTAGTTTGCTCTGGGTTTGTTTGTCTAGGCGTCTGGATGATCCCTATATGAATACCTTCGTAATGAATGATTCCCCTATGAAAAATACATTTGGATACTTGTTTTTCACTCTAAAATTCTCGGCCGATTCCCCACTAAACTAAACTTGGGAGAATTTCTTGCCTCCCAACCTCGGTTAGGTTTTTCGGCGTATCGCGTGATTCCTCTTCGTCCGTCGTCATTTCCTCCGATCGAGCGACACTTCACGACTCACCTGCATCATAAATGCAGAACAAATTCAGAGAAGAGAGCACGTAAATAGTCAAAAATTCCCGACAGCCATCGTGTACTCCGCTCTCCTCACTCCGCTCAGTCACAATAACAACTTGTCACGAGCTACGGACTCTGTGATTGGTCGGATCCTCTAAGGAGGGATTTGTAAACGGAATTTCTGTTGGCTAAAATTTTGGAAACACAGAGAGTATGCGACACTATGATTGGTTAAATTTTCTGAGAAGGGGTTTATAAGCGGCACTTCTATTGGATTAGATTTCGGGAAAACAGAGAGTATGCGGCGATCCGATTGGTCAGATTCCCTAAGAATGGGTTTATAAGGGGCGCTCGGATTGGCTGAAATTTTAGAAACACAAAGAGTATGGGGCGCTCTGATTGGTCGAGATTTTAGAAACATGGCGAGCGGAGTAAAGTAGTGCGCGATCTTGTCACGTACTCAAAATCTCTTGAGTATTGTGGAAGAATAATTGTTCCTTTGCCATATCTTCTAGAGTGATAAAGCACGAGAAGATAATGACCAGACTTGTTATGGCGTAATTTCAAAAATCAATAATGATTACAGCGTCTTTCAGCTTGTGGGGGATGCATCTTTTAAAAGTGGTATTAAGCGCGCGGACTATTCAAATATTCTGAGATATTTTTTTGTTAATTGCAAATACCAGTTCGAATTAATCGCTAGTATATATTGTCTATGATTTAGAATTATAGTTAATATTCTGTTATGAAACATTTCTGGTTAAATCAAAACATAGTTAAAAGTCCACCGTGGGTTATTTAACCTTACTTGGCGCTTTAAATTATATATAATTATGTAGCTTTAACTCCCCTAATATCTGTATGTAAATCATTTCGTTCAAAATATTCCTTGCTCCAACACCAAAATGTTCAATCTATCATTAGATAACGTATACAGATGCATATCAAACAAACGTTAGAATTACAAAAAGAAGCTATTTTGCCGTCTAGTTGCACATGCATTGCAAGCAAACGCGCATAACTTTTAAAAAAATAGCCTTTTTTGGCGCATACATGTACAGCATTTTTCATCCAAGTTTATGAACTCAAAAAATCTTTTACAGTCTTTATAATTACTAAAATTATAGAAAAGACAAATAGATAGACAGACATATAAAAAGAAAGAAACAGAGCGAATAAAATAACTTTCATTATAACGACTTTCAACACCAAAATTGCTGTATCGTCATCATTATTTTATACGCCTTGCATTATCAATATAATAATTAATAGCTGTAGTAGAATTACTACTACCATTATCAGTAGAATTATACTAGCATTAGTAGTAGTATTGGTATTTTTATTATCATAATTATTACAAGCACTGATTATCACTTTGATCATCAATATATATGTTAATATTTGCATTATTATTATTGTTGATAATATTATCTTAGTAGTAATAGTACCATTATAATTATGGTGATTATTATTGTTATAATCATTACTATTATCATCATTGTCCTAAACATTGTTGTTGTCACAATTACCATCATCATCATTTCACCATTATTACAATTATTACCATCGATTGTAATGATTATATTATTGTCTTTATCATCATTATTGCTATTAGTATTATCAATATTGTTATTATCATTTTCAATATTATTATAGTTATCATTGTAGTCGCCCTTCCTACGGTTATCATTATCAATATCATACTTTCATTATCATTATTGTCATTATCCTTATTACTATCATTATTATTGTTATTACCATCATTGTTATCATTAACTTCACTGTTATTGATATTGTTCGTTATTATCATTATTACTAC
>BOPN01001268.1:112500-120000 GCA_017312705.2 Penaeus japonicus
ATATGAAATCATTTTTTTTTAAATACCCATGGCATACATCAATATCAACAGATTCCCATTTCTATGCATAAAAACACATATCTCACCTCATCTCCTTCTCGACATGAATAATCTTACACATAAAGGGAAATGCACACAAATGACAATCTCTTCTTTTATCAGCATAACAACTTACTTTGCAGAATGACATTATGCAACATTTAAGGATATAATCAGCTAAGAACAAATTGTAAATGCAACTTTGCATATAAAAAAATGCTTCACCAAAAAGGTTCGACACTTAAAAGCAATAGACAAGACTATGCAGACGTGCAAAAATCATTGCAAGTCCTAGCTGTTTATACACTATCTCCTGAATAGTATCTTTCTTTCTTATTTAATAATATTGAAATGATGTAAACAGAAAAGAAACAAAACATTGAAATTATGTACGACTGTCTAAACTATCTGCTGGAAAAAACAAACTTGAAAACACTGCAAATGAGGAAAAGGGTGTATAGTAACCTCCTAATCTTTCTTAACACCTGCTGATGATATTATCATAGAAATACTATTGTTTCACCTTCTTTATATTTCCTATAGAATTTATGCAACTTAGTAAAAGTCACCTTTAAAAAATTCACTGGTATGCACATATAATATATATATTTTCAGATTTAAAGATTTATGGTAACTGAATAATAAATACTGGAAAACAATAAAAATTAAAAAAGTCTTATCACAGTGTAAATGTTGCTGAGGTTGCTGTTATAGCATTGTAAATGTGAGTATTATGTATTGGCACATATTGTGCTGTGATAATTTTAATAGCCTCATGGGCAGCACATCCTCCAATATATGCAGCAATGGAATGCACTTCTGCTGCTCCATATCTACACATCTCATGGATGAAATCATCTTTGATGATTGGTCCACAGCCCCAGTCTGCCAACAGCCTGTTTACACAAACCTAAAATAAAGAAAATACAAAATTAACAGGAGCTACTTTAAGACTCTCTTCAAAGAACCAAATAATGTTTCTTAACCCATTGATTGTGGATGGCATCATTTGCTGTCAAGGCAAGCAGGATCATCATATATGGCCCGGCACATCCAGGCCATATATGATAATACCAATACAATGCAGTATAAACTTATTTCAAAATACCGCGGCTAAAGGGTTAAGTGACTGATGCCATAAACATGCACTGTTCCCTGTTGCTTTGTTTTTCTATTTTTCTACACATATTTGACACTACAGAGGCAGAGCCCCCTACCTGAATACATCAACAATTTAACTGACCTTAAGGCGCACAATATCTGTTTCAACTTGATCCTGGAAGTACCCTGGATAAGCTCGGAATTCAGAATGGAACTGGTCAACTGCACGAAGCATCACATACCAAACAAGTTCACTCTCTGGGTTCTCTAAATGAGCACCTGAAAAAGTAATATATTCAAAGTATATCTAAAATATATTACTGGAATGTGTAATAAACCAAAAGATGGAGCATTGGCAATCTGCAGTTTTAACCATAATTACATTTTTGTTTGTCTTTTTTTTTTTTTGTATAGATGTATATCTAAAAATGTCTACATTTTTACTTACCAATATCCCCAAGATTGATACTGCCTTTGTACTCGTCAGCAATGGATTTTCCTTTGAGAACTCTTAATGCATGGGCATTTTTACAAAATGCCTTAACATCACTCTCAGTTATCATAACTTTTCTTGGCCCTAGTTGCTGACTTAGCTCTTGGACTCTTCTTAGGACCCAATCTGCATCCTGCGCTGCCTGTTCACGATATCTGCCAAAGGTGAAAACATGAAGGTATTGCTTAATTGCATAAACTTACTAATACATTTTTTTTTTTTTTTTCATTATAACAAAATAAATCAATGAATTAGACTTCTTTGAATTTTAGATATGCACACCAAAATCTACTCACAAATTCTGAATCTTAATGTATTTTTCTGAATCAGCAGTCATGTCTGGAATGGTCCCTCTCACAGGCAGGGCTCCCCGACCTTCAGAGGTGACAAACTCATGAAGTGCTTTTGCCATGATCCAGAAGGGCTTAGTGGAGGGAGTGAGGGTATTTGAAGCAGCTTCATTTAGGATGGATTCCATGCCCGAAGGAATCCGTGTGGGCATCAGGGACGTGTTAACTGCCTTCATTGCTTCTTCAAAATTCTCTTCCGGTTCTCCGCTCTCTTTCTCTCTCATACCTTTGGTTTAAAGAATTTGTAATTCATAAGGAGGATTTTTCCAATGATATATCTAACTTTACTTGCCTATCATGTATATCAACCCTTTGCAGACAGGACACCTAATGACCTAACTAGTTGTCAGGATGGGCAGTCTACTACACTAGCAGCACCGGCTAAAAAGCACAGGGGCAGGGAGAGTGTTTCCTCTGCCCTCTGGATAGCTCAGACCAGCTCAAACAATATTTTTCCGTAAGTCTGTCATAATATGTTGGTTTAAGCTGACTTTAGAACTCTGTAGCTCTGGAGCTAGCACTGTTACACCCATAAACTGTGTGCGCGCTTCAACTGTGAGCAGATCCCGATGTCGTATCATGTACACATTGACACCCATCTTTTAGGCCTAATCTGTGTCGACATGTATGTCATGACACCCATGTGAAATGGGTTAATTTATGTGATTAGCAAACAACACAAGGTAAAAGTGCGTATATAAAGATAAACAACAATCAACCAATTCAACAGTATATGATATTAAAAAATACAACAAATAAAAATAAAATATATCTACATTTTAAATGTAAGACTGTCAATACCTTCTTTAACAAGTTGAATGAAATCCTTCTTCTCTCTATAATTCTTTGGTGGAGCTCCATACCGCTGATTCCACTGCTGAAGTGTCTTGTAGAGTATAACGACATACGGAACATGAGAATGTTCTTTGGAATCCATTGTCTCTAAGTCAAGGTTGTCCATGTACTTCTGAAGGGCAGAGAAAGGTCTGTCCAGGCGAAGATCAGGCATCTCATTGTCAGGGTGACTTTCAATAACTGTATGCTCTTCCATCTGTAAACAATCAATCAATAAATAAAATAAATGGATCCAGACTGGGTAAATAATGAGTGAGTGAGTGAGTGAGTGAGTGAGTGAGTGAGTGAGAGAGAGAGAGAGAGAGAGAGAGAGAGAGAGAGAGAGAGAGAGAGAGAGAGAGAGAGAGAGAGAGAGAGAGAGAGAGAGAGAGAGAGAGAGAGAGAGAGAGAGAGTGTGTGTGTGTGTGTGTGTGTGTGTGTGTGTGTGTGTGTGTGTGTGTGTGTGTGTGTGTGTGTGTGTGTGTGTGTGTGTGTGTGTGTGTGTGTGTGTGCGTGCGTGCACATGCTTGTTTGTTTATTTGTTTGCGTGTGTGTTTGTAATAAATACATATATGCATGTATAAATAAATATATAATATAAATATATATATACATATATATATACCCATTTATACATATATATATAATATATGTTTATATATGTATAAATGTATTCATATATATATATATAAATATATATATATATATATATATATATATATATATATATATATATATATATATATATATAAATATATATATACATATATAAATATATATATACATATATAAATATATATATACATATATAAATATATATATACATATATAAATATATATATACATATATAAATATATATATACATATATAAATATACATATACATATATAAATATACATATACATATATAAATATAAATATACATATACATATATAAATATACATATATATATAAATATAAGATAGATAGTTAACAAAAATCAGAGGAACATTTACATAAATTATATAAATCAATGCTAAAATTAATTATATATAGTACTACATAATAAAATCTGATGCCATATTTTTTTCATATTTATCAAATATGACAGATGTTACTATACAATTTAGTTAAAGCACTGTAATAACTCCTGTTGATCTTTATTTACATTATATTAAATATATATAAGAAACTAGTCTTCACCTCAATGTGTGGAGTAATTAGCTAGCTCGTGAATCATATACTTAAGAAAAATGTGACGTATGTCTTTATAGATCTGTGTTGTGGGACAAAAACACTCCAGGCCTCTCTTTACATGGTCCGACATAAAGAATATGGTCTTTGGTAAATACTACCTTATTGAGATACAGGACCATTACTCTGACTATGTGAACAATAGTTTGGGAATCCAGCCCTAGACCCCCAACTGTCAGTTATAAGAGTTTTCAAAGACACTACATTCAAATTTGCAACATTTGATCATTATTTTGTTACAAGCATTACTTTTTGCATGCCTCACGTTAATTTTGCCTCTGCCTGGGCATTTCACCAAGGTTTCTCAAAATGCACATGCCTAATGCCGCGGGCTATTGTCTGCTGAGGTGGCGGCTGGCCGTTATGCACCCAAGCGGCCGGCACAATGACCAGATAGAAGCCACAAAAAAAAGTGTTCATGTCACCTATGGGTAGACCAGCCATGCCACAAGTAAATGCCATGCCATCTGTCATTAAGGGGTTTAATACCATAATCAGGCTAGATGATATTTTCCTTTTTTACTTTTGTTTTAATATACACACAATTGATGCTGAAAAAGAATCTATACACAAAACTGCATCTAACTTATTTTGACACATGCCTTACTTTCATATCCTAAGCTTATTGAAGCACCGTCCATGGTAGTTCAAACTGCCATTCTAGCCATTTTTTCAATGGACAGTCTTTAAAACACAACTCTTTAGTACCTACCTGAACTCTAATATATCCAATCATGCCATAGCTCCTCACCACCAACAGCGGAATATTGGCATCCCATAACACCTTTGAGAGGGCCAAGAGTGTACTAAAAAGGAAAAAAATAATATCAAGTTAATGACTATCAATTCACAAGGAAGTGGCAAGCTCTACATCAAAACATATCCCAAACCACAGGTGTAAGTATATGAATATCATCAGGGGTCAACTTGGGGGTCACGTCTGACTGTGAAGTGGCACTAAGCGCTAGATTAACACCATCTAAAAGTTTTACAATGGGCTATGGATGATGGTGGCACTGTGTGGGGAGTTGAATTCCTACACAAAATTTTAAAAGATCTATCCATGAGAGGTTAAATCAAGTCCCAGTTCCTTTTCAAGTCCTCCAAATTCGTATACAACACCCCCATTTGCCGTCATATTCTGAATATCTGAGGGAAACTTGTTTTAAAGATAACCTGTATTCTTGACTTAAGATATGTTATATCCAAAGTTTATTTTTTGTGTGTCTTCAATAACCTGAGATACCAGAGACAATTTTTTTTCCCCTGTATCCTATATTTTCACGTCATAATGTAAATCATACTTTTTAAAAATATATATATATTAGTGGTAATATATGCATATTATTCATTCATATGCTAGTTAGACATTAATTTTTATAATTGTTGAAAGAGAAGCAGAGAATAAAATAACTATCTTAATTTAATTTATTTCAATTAAATTTTGGAAATAAATAGAGAAATCCCAGGATTTGTGTAATTTGCAAGAGAAAAAAATCCTTAGGATCTTGAGATCAAAAGGAAGACACCCCGATATAAATCCCGTCTACCAAATCTTAAGGTTAGCTAGAAAATGTGCATAGTAGCATCTACCCACAATATTGGTCATCTGCTAGCACCTATTTTTCACTGTGGTATCATAGAATACCCCAAGGAATGATGCAGGTGCTCTTCCATCTATTTTTTGTTCTTTTTCCTTTTAATCTAGTAGGTGGATGGTAAACATAATTAAATTACACACTGCATAACTGAATTTAAGTGATGGGTACTACAAATAAATAAAATATAAATAATAAATTAATATATCAACTTACAAGAATAATATACACACAAACCTTTCTGGCAGACAAGTTGCAATGACACAAGTGAATGGACTGAAGAAATCAGGTTGATTATCAAGGATTTCATCAACAGCCTGATCTACAAAGGTCCCCCTTACATCAGGATTGAGTTCTAGCAGAAGATGCAGTGTAACTTCTCCACGTGGACGTCCTATACTTTCTACATCCACAAAGAAACTGAGGAGGAAAAAAATTATAGAGAGGAGGGAAATACAGATTTTCCGTATCAACTGCACGTTTAAATATTGTTGATACAAGAAAAGATATAGTTTTAGTAACTGACAATGCAGCCTTCCCAGAAAATATGGAATGGAATCAATAAATATATGAAATCTAAGATAATTTTTCAGTTATTTGATATCGATATATAATACTCGCAGCTTGCTGCAGCTCCTTCAACCTTCAAACTGCACTGATAAACAATCGACTGGTGTGTTTTTGTTTTACCAGATTTGCAGTTGTTGGAAAAGAGCCATCCAACGGAAATAAAAAACATTATTTCAGGATGTTCAGGTCATCTGCAGACAACCAATGAACTTTATCCTTATATCAACAGGCCAGTCATATGCAAGAACAGTTTCTTAATTGTTAGAAGCTTGCAAAGCTTGCTTTTTGAGCCAGTTATCATATCTTGAAGAATTGGGTGTTTTCTGTATTAGTTCCAGTATAGGATATACATTAACCCATTGCAGACAGGGATAGATTTGCTTGAACAGTCTCCAGGATGGGGCAGCAAGGCAGCTTCACTCAACATACCTTGACTTTCCCACTCACTTTCAGTCACTCATTGTAAAACTAGAGCTATTTTTGTTTGTCATTTTTTTGTGTTTACTGTATTGAGAGACTTATATGTCATATGACAAACTCTGTCAATGCTGCAGTTGACTAAAACTGTAGTACAGAGTCCATATCAGTAAATCATTTTCTTTATACTCATTGTAATATAAGTGTCACTGTCTTATGGGAGGTCAAAAAGCAACTTTTTATTTTTATATTCAGGTACTGTCATGAACAAATGCAAAAAATATAGCCGTCCATAATGAAGATAACATGAACAGGTAGGGAAGATGAAGGAACCTTGTGCTTATGACTGAGTGCCAGAGTAAAAGGTATCCCTACTGTAGACACTGGGCATGATTTGAGTCACCTTCCTCTTTTTGTTTTGCCTGTACATACTTCATCAGTGGTACGTTAGAGCAAGAGGTCTGCAACTTCCTGTGTGCCATCACTTTTTCAGATAGTGCTTGCTAGAGATAGTGGATGGTTGCCATTCAAGGCTCTATCTCCTGCTAGTGCTAGGAGAAAGTGGTGCCATATAAGTTTTGGATGTCAGGTGAAACCCATTTTACTTCATGTTACACCAATTGTAGTAATCATGACTACCATTGTTATCATCACTCTCATTACTCATAGTACAATAAAATAATACAGTGATCCAAAACTGCTAAATGTCATGTACATCTTGACGCCCATCGTCAGACCAAAGCTCCTGCATCATGTATGTCATGACATCCATCCGCAATGGGTTAACCTGAACGAGACATCAACAATGTATTCAGAAGGTTTTTCCTTTAATAAGGTACCTACCTAAACTCTATTTTGACAGA
>BOPN01001268.1:132500-140000 GCA_017312705.2 Penaeus japonicus
GTATACTTTACGAGCAAAGGCTATTTTGAATAAATTTCCATAAAGTAACGGTTATAGTTAAATCATTGTGTATCATGATATGTACATATACAGAAACAAGTTCGTGTGTGCTATGCACAGACACAAACTCACACACACACACACACACACACACACACATACACACACACATGCACACTTTGAAATCTAGTTTGACAGGGGAATTCCAGTCCTAATTCTAATTCTGTGATATTCTCTCATTCTGATGCATCCATAATGTGGAAAAAGTTGCAGCGATGAACTGGAAAACGCAAATTACTTTCTCACTCTTTCTTTAAATTCCTTTCTTCATAGCTTCGGTTTTATGTACATTGCGATGGTATAACTTCTACGCTTTCAAGTGTTCGTGGTTGTCTCTTTCTAATATCTATTCTATTTATTAGGAGACATGCAAAATTTGTCATCTTGTTGCAAAGCATGATAGGATTTTTTTTCATCATAGCTTTATTATTGTTTCTTGCCAAAATAGGATATATAATTGTTGCCATATTGATTAAAAAAAATAATAATAATAAATAAATAAACAGGTTAAAACTAGTTTCATTCCACTCCGTATCAAATGGTTAGCCTAACCCCCTCATTTTAAAACCAACAATTCCTGCTCCCTGGAACTACGAATTGGTGTTGCTTATTTAAACTAGGGTGATCATTTCAACACCCTTGCGCTATTGCTTCTCATTGAACAATGCGGATGATGTAACTTCCTGTCTATTCATGAATATGGCTTTCATAAGATCCGCTCCTTTAGTGATCTGCAATCATATATATATATGTATATATATGTATGTGCAAGTATATATATATATATATATATATATATATATATATATATATATATATATATATACTGTATATTCATAGATAGATAGATAAGTATATACATGTTATTTCATTTCATTTCATTTTTTTCGTCTCTTTTTTCGGGTGAAGTCAACTTTCGACAATGAATCCTCATTTATTATCAAATGGTAGGCCTAACCCCCTTATTTCTACCTGACAGTAAAACTACTAAAAATCTTGCTCCTTGGAACCAAAAATCGGTGCAGCCTACTCAACAAAGAACCATCGTTTTCACCCCCCCCCCCCATGTGCTATTGTCCATATAGTAGCCACACCTAAAACTTTTAAATATAGACTCGATATCCTTTCTCCTCAAACATTTCGTGTGATTTAACTTCCTATCTAGCAATATAGGTTTCACGAGCTCCGTCGGCGATCCTCTCATGTATTTTATTCCTCTTTGAACTTCCTCGCTTTTCAATTTCGTTAATGCCCAACCTCATACTAGAGATCTCTCTAGAATATTTGAGGTGTATGAATATGTATTCTCTAGTTAAATGCGAATTCATATTTTGCTTCCTTTTTTTATATATCTTAGGGTCATAGAATCCAAAGCCTACCTACATGCAGGTAAAACCATTAGATGTAACTACTTACAGTGACCTTGCATGCAATTGCGTTAACATCTGTACCAAAGGCAACATTTCGGAGGAAACTGTAAAATACTGGGAGTTTATTACATTAATTTAATTATTGTCATCACCACTTAATGTGAGACACTTGTTATTATTATTATTATAGGTATCGTTTTCCAGTAGAAGATACACGGAAATATATAATAGAATGTCATATATGAAATTAATAAAGCTTGATTTCAATGATCTGGAGAAAACAGCTGAATTCGCTTACAGCAATTTCGAGTTTTGTTTTCGAGTATCCTGTATGTCTCTGTCCAGATGACGCAATCTCTGGAGAACATACGACAGTACGGGATGGGCAATGACATCGAGCCAGGATTTATGAGCTATACAAAGTTTTTTTTTCACGCATGATGTCAGATTCCTTACCATTCATCTACCTGGTTTGATTTCCTGTCAATAGTGATACAGCTAAAAGATATGATTAATAATTGATCACACACACACACACACACACACACACACACACACACATATATATATATATATATATATATATATATATATATATATATATATATATATATATATATATATATATATATTCATATATACATATATGCATACACACACACCTAGCGGAGGAAACATAGACCGTAAATACATAATCAGTTACCAAGTTTTAATGACTGGGTCTTCATTGCGGTTAAGGTAATCGAAACAGGGCATGCGGCACTTTAGGGAGTTCATTGGCCCTGGCGTATATCTTTCTATACACACACACACACATTTGTGTGTGTGTGTGTTTATAATGTATATATATATATATATATATATATATATATATATATATATATATATACATATATATATATATATATATATATATATATATATATATATATATATATATATATATATGTGTACACACACACATATATATATATATATATATATATATATATATATATATATATATATATGTGTGTGTGTGTGTGTGTGTGTGTGTGTGTGTGTGTGTGTGTACACACACGCACATACATATACGTATGTATGCATATGTGTGTGTGTACAGCATTTATGAATATTTCAGTGTGAATATCTATGTATGCATATATGTGTGTCTATTGCAAAATGTTGAAATCTTACCTTGTCGTAGAAGACAATAATGCTATAAAAATAACGTGGGACGTGAGGGAATGTATTTCCCATGATATTCCGGTATCCTTCCACTCGATTTAATTCGAGAAGAGCACTCAACCTGTAATTAAAGTAATCTAAAGAAATTACAATAATAATGAATGGATAGACGACGAGGGACTTCAGTTCTTCGTCTTCATGGAACCGATTTTTGAAAGAATATCCGATCACATTGCCAAGGACAATGCTTGATACTATTTTCCATAAGTAAGAACGAGTTATTATATGAGTAAATAATTCAAAAACGATTAAGTTTCGTAAAAATGAGTAAGCGAATGAATGGATACAGAAAATGAATCAGATAAACAGCATATCTAAATAAACTTATAGATCGTCCGAGACCAAGAAGATCCGAGCAATAAATGGCGCCATGATCGAATGAAATGCTCTTTTCGCCTCCTGTGGATTTTCGAATAGACCAGATGTTTTCCTTCCTCAAATGATACTTCACTTGTATATCCAGTTATTAGTGTCTTTAGGTGATCTTCATTACAGTACTCGTTTCGCATGATACCGAGAGGACCCTTACCAGAACATCTTGGTTAAGACATGTATACGGATTATAAATACTGTAAATACAGTGGGTGTGTATGTCTCCCTCTCTTCCGCTCGCTCTCTCTCTCTCTTCCTGTCTCTCTCTCTCCATCCCTCCCTCTTTCCTTTTCTCTCACTCCTCTCTCTCTCTCTCTCTCTCTCTCTCTCTCTCTCTCGCTTTATATATATATATATATATATCCATATACATACACATACACACACACACCCATACATATACACGCACATTTACACACACACACACACACACACACACACACACACATATATATATATATATATATATATATATATATATATATATATATATATGTGTGTGTGTGTGTGTGTGTGTGTGTGTGTATATATATAGAGAGAGAGAGAGATAGATATATATATATAAACACACACACACACATATATATATGTGTGTATATATATATATATATATGTGTGTGTGTGTGTGTGTGTGTGTGTGTGTGTGTGTGTTTATTTGTGTAATCGTCATCATCAACAGCCTGTACCATTCCATTTCAGAGCCTAGTCCTTTCGTAATCTTTTCCAGTCACCCCGGCCATGTGCCCTCTGATTTCATTTCTGACCGGCGTTATATATGAATGTGTGAAAGTACGATTCTGCGATCCCTGGTACCAGCGGGACCGTTCTGGTTTAGCTGTTTCCTCCGGACAGGACGATACATGGTAATAATTTTGTCATATTCCTTTGCTGACCCTCTAATCATCTTCTCCCGTATCTCTGATTTCATGAAATAACATCAGCTGTAAATTGCCTGTTCTGCTGTTGTTATTGATGTTCTAATATTGTTATGTTATCATATCCATTCTATATCACACAATCAATTCACCTAATCATGCTCATACTTATATTTTATTCTATGTACTCGCCTTTTGATTTTGTTAGTATTACATGCAATTCTCTCTCGGCAAATACATACCTTAACGCATATACATATAATATATTTTCACTAAAACATTTGTTTGTCAATTCCATTCTATCAACACAGACATACCACAGTTGCTCAGTGCTAAGTCCTCTCAAGGTTAAGCTATCCTATGTTCTTTCTCCTATTCTCACATTTCCTTCGCATGATTCACAGCCATTGTTTGATTTTTTTTATATGATCATTAGGCTCCCGAGGACTCTGGTATAATCAAACTGTAAACCAAGGTTGTTATTCTCCAAAGCGAAATGCTGTGTCGTTTTCTATTAGCTACGTTCACTTTAAGAATTTGTATTTATATGGGACACTCTTTTATATTTATTCAATATGGATCTTTTCGTTAAGAAGTTTCTCCATCATATTTTATTTTCGTTTTCTTTTTCAGAGATTCAAATGGGTTTCATGTGAATATTTTTAATGTTTCTTGAGGTTGCGTGTGACCAAAGACTACACATTTTTGTCCACTAATTATGTAAAACACCCGTGTAACCTAACTATTCAAAGCACAGAAAAGGTATGCACGTTTAATCAACCGTTATGTTATGTTCTAATGTGCGACTTTGAAATAGTTTTGAATTCTTAGGCCATGTTTAAGGAAATCATAATAAGTATACGTCATTATTTATTGGTCATAGCATACCATTGCTGAAATGGTTTCAAAATGTAAGGGGAATACCTTAGAATTGTGACATCATAAATCAAAATTAGTTTGTTTAAAGGGAGTGAAGGTGATCTACCTCGTATGTATATATATATACATATATACATATATATATATATATATATATATATATATATACATACATATATATATATATATATTTATATATGTTTTCCAGATTTTAAAACATCTTAACTTAGAGTTCATGAAGAGTCAAAAAAGAATCCTGTATTTTGACTGACAAATAAATATTCATGTCTGTTTTTATTATGGAGAGAAATTATCATCAAAACCCCAATTTATTCCTCATTCTACGATTTTTTTTCGCGAGTACCATAAGTAATTTTCAAATGCCATCTCGTAATTCTGTCTGCTTCAGTTACAGAAATATTGGTGATTTTATACTGCGATAATCCTTTTATAGCATCATGGTAATTATTGTCATAATTATAATTATTTCATTAGTAGTAGTATCATAATCATTATCAGTATTATATTCTAATTATGGTAAATGAATAATTACTGGAATAACATCAACAAGGATGACAAAGATAGCAACACAAACAGGAACTAGTAACGATGAATAATGATAACGATCGTGATGACTATAATAATGACGATCGGGATGACTATAATGATGACGATCGTGATGACTATAATGATGACGATCGTGATGGTGTAATGATAACGATCGCGATGACTATTATAATAACGATTTCCTCATTATAATTCTCACTGTCATTATCATAACAGATATCATAATTACTATCATTATTGCCGTTTTCCTTTTTTGTATTGCTTTGGATAGCAAAGATATTGTTATCATCACTATCAGTCTTGCCATTATTGTTACTATCATATATTAATCTTTAGTATCACTTTTTGTTTTATTATTGTCATCATTATTATTGATATACTTGTCGTTATCAGCATTCTTCTTCTTCTTCTTTTTATTATTATTTTCATTATAATTATTCCTATCACCATCATTATTACTATCATTATTGTCATCATCATCGTCATTTCAATCACCATAGTTCCTGTTACTGCTATTTTTATCATAATTTTCATATGATTATTAACAGACATGACATATAGAAATATGTCAGCAATTTAGGCTACAACATAGATACGCCCTGTTCCAAAATACATTGAAAATGCCCTTTGCAACATCCTGGACCATTGATTACCATTTTTGATCGATGTCATTGCCATTATTATCGCTGTTGTTATCATCATTGTTTTATTTAGCTTTATCATTACTTTCATCATTATTGATTATAATATGAACATGTGTTTATGCCTGGCTATAGGATCCGGGTGAGAGAGAGAAAAAAAGAGAGAGAGAGAGAGAGAGAGAGAGAGAGAGAGAGAGAGAGAGAGAGAGAGAGAGAGAGAGAGAGAGAGAGAGAGAGAGAGAGAGAGAGAGAGAGAGAGAGAGAGAGAGAGAGAGAGAGAGAGAGAGAGAGAGAGAGAGAGAGAGAGAGAAAGAGAGAGAGAAAGAGAGAAAGAGAAAGAGAGAGAGAGAGAGAAAGAGAGAGAGAGAGAAAGAGCGAAAGAGAAAGAGAGAGAGAGGGAGAGAGAGAGAGAGAGAGAGAGAGAGAGAGAGAGAGAGAGAGAGAGAGAGAGAGAGAGAGAGAGAGAGAGAGAGAGAGAGAGAGAGAGAGAGAGAGAGAAAGAGAAACAGAGAGAGAGAGAGAGGGAGAGAGAGAGAGAGAGAGAGAGAGAGAGAGAGAGAGAGAGAGAGAGAGAGAGAGAGAGAGAGAGAGAGAGAGAGAGAGAGAGAGAGAGAGAGAAGAGAGAGAGAGGGAAAGAGAGAGAGAGAGAGAGAGAGAGAGAGAGAGAGAGAGAGAGAGAGAGAGAGAGAGAGAGAGAGAGAGAGAGAGAGAGAGAGAGAGAGAGAGAGAGAGAGAGAGAGAGAGAGAGAGAGAGAGAGAGAGAGAGAGAGAGAGAGAGAGAGAGAGAGAGAGAGAGAGAGAGAGAGACAGACAGAGAGAGGGAGAGAGAGAGAGAGAAAGAGAGAGAGAGGGGTAGCGCTGATTATCTGCAAACAATTCTCCACTTTATTCTCAAACTCTTTAATCACTTATATCACACACATCGTGATAAAGATATGGAAGAAAAATGACAAGAATATTAACACTGAAAAAGGCTAACAATTAAACAGATTTTCCACAAAATCTAAAGCCCTAGAACTTAAAATAATTAGAATTCAAATCACTTATTCCCGGCTCCTTATAAATGAAAAGGGAATGGTAAAGTTGCAATAAGCAAACTTTCTCGATTCAAAGATTCTTTTCCCGCTGGGAAGAGGGAAGATTTTGCTATAGAGCCGTAACCCACAAAATATGTATTCCATTGAGACAGTAAAAATCTATTTAACAAAATATCTTTATGGACTGCAATGGCACACCAGGAAATACTACATTCAGTTGAAAGATTTTTAAAAACGTAACATAGCAATATTCCTTGTAGCGCTTATCTTGAGTAATGGGACCAAGAAAAGGGTTTTAAGTTTTGTTGCAAACTTTGTTCTGACTTGTTTTCCGAGTCTGATTATCTCGTGGAAAACTATTTGCACAAATTATTTTCCTCCGGAATGCTGGTCTATTATACAAGATAATTCATTGTGTTAAGCTATTTTGAGGATTTCAGGTGTAGGTTAATAATATGCATGAAATTACAGT